>OW799219.2:20549391-20764391 GCA_941918905.2 Xestia sexstrigata | reverse complement strand
ACCTAACCTAACCTAACCTAACCTAACCTAACCTAACCTAACCTAACCTAACCTAACCTAACCTAACCTAACCTAACCTAACCTAACCTAACCTAACCTAACCTAACCTAACCTAACCTAACCTAACCTAACCTAACCTAACCTAACCTAACCTAACCTAACCTAACCTAACCTAACCTAACCTAACCTAACCTAACCTAACCTAACCTAACCTAACCTAACCTAACCTAACCTAACCTAACCTAACCTAACCTAACCTAACCTAACCTAACCTAACCTAACCTAACCTAACCTAACCTAACCTAACCTAACCTAACCTAACCTAACCTAACCTAACCTAACCTAACCTAACCTAACCTAACCTAACCTAACCTAACCTAACCTAACCTAACCTAACCTAACCTAACCTAACCTAACCTAACCTAACCTAACCTAACCTAACCTAACCTAACCTAACCTAACCTAACCTAACCTAACCTAACCTAACCTAACCTAACCTAACCTAACCTAACCTAACCTAACCTAACCTAACCTAACCTAACCTAACCTAACCTAACCTAACCTAACCTAACCTAACCTAACCTAACCTAACCTAACCTAACCTAACCTAACCTAACCTAACCTAACCTAACCTAACCTAACCTAACCTAACCTAACCTAACCTAACCTAACCTAACCTAACCTAACCTAACCTAACCTAACCTAACCTAACCTAACCTAACCTAACCTAACCTAACCTAACCTAACCTAACCTAACCTAACCTAACCTAACCTAACCTAACCTAACCTAACCTAACCTAACCTAACCTAACCTAACCTAACCTAACCTAACCTAACCTAACCTAACCTAACCTAACCTAACCTAACCTAACCTAACCTAACCTAACCTAACCTAACCTAACCTAACCTAACCTAACCTAACCTAACCTAACCTAACCTAACCTAACCTAACCTAACCTAACCTAACCTAACCTAACCTAACCTAACCTAACCTAACCTAACCTAACCTAACCTAACCTAACCTAACCTAACCTAACCTAACCTAACCTAACCTAACCTAACCTAACCTAACCTAACCTAACCTAACCTAACCTAACCTAACCTAACCTAACCTAACCTAACCTAACCTAACCTAACCTAACCTAACCTAACCTAACCTAACCTAACCTAACCTAACCTAACCTAACCTAACCTAACCTAACCTAACCTAACCTAACCTAACCTAACCTAACCTAACCTAACCTAACCTAACCTAACCTAACCTAACCTAACCTAACCTAACCTAACCTAACCTAACCTAACCTAACCTAACCTAACCTAACCTAACCTAACCTAACCTAACCTAACCTAACCTAACCTAACCTAACCTAACCTAACCTAACCTAACCTAACCTAACCTAACCTAACCTAACCTAACCTAACCTAACCTAACCTAACCTAACCTAACCTAACCTAACCTAACCTAACCTAACCTAACCTAACCTAACCTAACCTAACCTAACCTAACCTAACCTAACCTAACCTAACCTAACCTAACCTAACCTAACCTAACCTAACCTAACCTAACCTAACCTAACCTAACCTAACCTAACCTAACCTAACCTAACCTAACCTAACCTAACCTAACCTAACCTAACCTAACCTAACCTAACCTAACCTAACCTAACCTAACCTAACCTAACCTAACCTAACCTAACCTAACCTAACCTAACCTAACCTAACCTAACCTAACCTAACCTAACCTAACCTAACCTAACCTAACCTAACCTAACCTAACCTAACCTAACCTAACCTAACCTAACCTAACCTAACCTAACCTAACCTAACCTAACCTAACCTAACCTAACCTAACCTAACCTAACCTAACCTAACCTAACCTAACCTAACCTAACCTAACCTAACCTAACCTAACCTAACCTAACCTAACCTAACCTAACCTAACCTAACCTAACCTAACCTAACCTAACCTAACCTAACCTAACCTAACCTAACCTAACCTAACCTAACCTAACCTAACCTAACCTAACCTAACCTAACCTAACCTAACCTAACCTAACCTAACCTAACCTAACCTAACCTAACCTAACCTAACCTAACCTAACCTAACCTAACCTAACCTAACCTAACCTAACCTAACCTAACCTAACCTAACCTAACCTAACCTAACCTAACCTAACCTAACCTAACCTAACCTAACCTAACCTAACCTAACCTAACCTAACCTAACCTAACCTAACCTAACCTAACCTAACCTAACCTAACCTAACCTAACCTAACCTAACCTAACCTAACCTAACCTAACCTAACCTAACCTAACCTAACCTAACCTAACCTAACCTAACCTAACCTAACCTAACCTAACCTAACCTAACCTAACCTAACCTAACCTAACCTAACCTAACCTAACCTAACCTAACCTAACCTAACCTAACCTAACCTAACCTAACCTAACCTAACCTAACCTAACCTAACCTAACCTAACCTAACCTAACCTAACCTAACCTAACCTAACCTAACCTAACCTAACCTAACCTAACCTAACCTAACCTAACCTAACCTAACCTAACCTAACCTAACCTAACCTAACCTAACCTAACCTAACCTAACCTAACCTAACCTAACCTAACCTAACCTAACCTAACCTAACCTAACCTAACCTAACCTAACCTAACCTAACCTAACCTAACCTAACCTAACCTAACCTAACCTAACCTAACCTAACCTAACCTAACCTAACCTAACCTAACCTAACCTAACCTAACCTAACCTAACCCATCGACAAACAGCTAACATTCAACACACACGTCGCAAATGTGTGCAGGAAGGCAATAGGAATCCACAAGCAGCTCACCAGGCAGCAAAAACCAGTTGGGGACTTCACCCTGAAGTCATAAGAGTGATATATGTGGCCACCGTCGAACCTGTCATCCTGTACGCTGCCAGCGTGTGGGCTCCGGCCGTCGAGAAATTGGGGATCAAGAAGCAGTTGGGAGCAGTTCAGCGTGGTATTGCACAAAAGCTGTGCAAGGGATACCGGACAGTCTCCTTGAACTCCGCGCTAGTGCTGGCTGGGATACTACCTCTTGACCTGCGAGTCCGCGAAGCGGCATCGCTGTACGAGGCCAGAAGAGGGGTACCTCAGCCAGCACTTGGCGATAGGAGGGTCGAGCAGACTGCCTCGGCAATGGAGGCTCCACACCCTGCGGAGCGCGCTGAGCTAGAGCTCGTATGCCTGGTAAACCAACAGCAACTAGATGCACAGAGTGAACTTGAAGTTCACATCTTCACGGACGGGAGCAAGATTGGGGGCAAGGTTGGAGCGGCACTATCCATATGGAGTGGTGACGCCGAAACCAAAGCCCGCAAGCTTGCCCTCCCACACTACTCCACTGTTTACCAGGCTGAGCTTCTGGCAATATGCGTCGCGACCAGGGAAATCCTTAAGCACAGTGCGCAATCGTTTGGAATCTTCAGTGACTCCATGGCGGCCCTCCAAACGGTTCAAAATCATAACCGACTCCACCCCCTGGCAGTAGAGACAAGGGCCAACCTTAGGGCCTTGTCTACCCAAAACAAGGCAGTCACCTTGTTTTGGATCAAAGCTCACGCGGGGATGGCAGGCAATGAGAGGGCCGATGAACTAGCCAAAAGCGCCGCTGAGGGTTCCAAACGAAAGCCCGACTATGACTTGTGCCCGGTTTCATACGTCAAGAGATGCATCCGAATGGCAACCCTTGACGTGTGGAACCAGAGATACCGCGCTGGAGAAACTGCTTCAGTAACGAAATTGTTTTTCCCGGATGCTGTGGCGGCGTACGGGATAGCCAGGAAGATTAAAATTAGTAGCGTTACCACTCAGATCATGACGGGGCACGGTGGGTTCTCGGAATACTTGAATCGTTTCAAGTGCAAGGAGAACCTATCGTGCATCTGTGATCCTGAGACTGCGGAGACGGTGCCACATGTATTATTCAGCTGTCCTGTTTTCGACCAGGAAAGACTTGTGGCTGAGCATGTACTCGACACCAAACTGGAGGCTGAAAATGTGTGGCTCATAATGAAGAGTAAAAAGAGAGAGTCGTTCTTGGAATATTGCGTAAAAATCTGTGAAAGAGTGTTAAAAAGAAATAAAACCGCATAAGAAAAGATGTTTGCATAATATTGTACAGAATATTAGGGTCAAGCATTAAAAACAGTCGGAACAAATCGCTAAGAACGCAAAGAATAATATTGACAAATATTAAAGTTGCCATACTGACAAAATAAAATGTTAGTAGTCGTAAGAACTGGCCTAGAAATAAGAATAGGGAAATAAGATGGTTGTTTTGAATTTGAAATAATTGTAACTCAACAAAAAATGTAATAATACTAAGATGTAGAAGATAAGTATAAAAACCCTTAAAAATATGTAACAATAAATAAGTATGGATATTATATAAGATGATAGAAAAATAGCAAACTGTCATGTAATAGTATTAAGAAATAGAATTAATACATAGTCGTAAGAAACATGTAAGTAGCAGTAAGAATAGTAAATAAGGCAAAACTGTATTAAGAATTATTATAAGAAACATTGTAAAAGAATAATAAAAAACATCTGTGTCGAGTTATACCCGAAATAAAGTTGAAAGAAATGGATAGAGTACAGAATAGGGAAACTAGAAGGGCGTCCTACCCTTAGAGACAGAAAGAAGAAGAATGATAGAAAGACAAAGTATGCAGAATGAAAGTGCGAGAAGCATAATAGCGAGAACTAGAATGAATGTTAAGCAGAAAACAGGCTCCGATTATGTTGGAGGTAGAAGTAAAAAAAAAAAAAAAAAAAAAAAAAAAAAAAAAAAAAAAAAAACCTAACCTAACCTAACCTAACCTAACCTAACCTAACCTAACCTAACCTAACCTAACCTAACCTAACCTAACCTAACCTAACCTAACCTAACCTAACCTAACCTAACCTAACCTAACCCAGTACCCCCCCAGCCCTCGTGGTGGTCGGATCATTTTTAAAGCTGCTCCGCGCTTAAAAAATCGAAAAAATTGGTTTTTGTGCAGATATTACCAAGTGAAGTGTGTCACTGCACGCGGAAAATCAAGCCGCATCAAGTGCCGTGCCCCAAATGTGTCTGTGTTCAGCGGAAAAAGTGCTATTCCTGAAAAACCTTAATCTTTGAGGTTAAATAAAACGTGCTAAAGTTTAAAACGCTCACGCTGTCAAAACAAGATCGATGACCCCCAAATTTTTTCTCAAATTCCTGTGAACATCTTGGTCCCCTACCATCTGGGCCACTCAAGGACATTCGGACGCGTCATCTGGGCGAGTTATTCAGGAAAAACAGAAAACCACGTGTGCTGAAAAAGCAGAAGCGGTGGAGGTATCTTCACGAAACTTGGCGCCGATCAGGACCCTTGACAGTAAAGGCGAGTGCAACACTTTTCAAAATTTTATCGCAACTGGTTGTTTTTATATCGCAAATTAAAAGTTGCAAAATTGGACCAGTTTTTCTTCGGAACGGAGAGGAATTTTGAAGATCTACAACTGCAACCTGTTGCGCGCTTCCTAGATCACTATAAGTTTTAATGTTTAGATTTTTCGGACTGACCATTTTCTTAAAATCGTTAAAAAACCGGTAAAACCATAATTTCGGATTTTTTACAATAGAATAAGTTATTAAAATTAACAAATTTATTTCATAGTCAAGCCGCTTATTTCCAACATATTTTAACATTTTTTTCAAAATTTTCTGCCTAGCCGTTTTGAAGATATCGATTTTCTACCGATTTTATGCGATAAATTGTAAATAATAGGTTAAAATCACTTTTTTATTATATATTTGTGTTTAGGCAACTTATTGCAACTAGTTTAAGCCCAAACTTGGGCCAGGTAGCCCCGGAATTGCCGATTTTGTTAAATGTCGGCCATTTTGTCCCATTGGGATAATTGTTTGTTTTTATTATAGCTCCCGAACCGTAAGACTTACGGACTCGCGGTTTTCGGTTCGGAATAGAGTTCAGTTTGATGAACGACACCAGTAAATTTCAGGCTTTTTCAGGCTGAAAACTTTTTCGGGCCTGAAACCCTTTTCGGCTGTAAAAGAGAGTGGGGCCGATCTGTCCGTCGAAAACCCGGGCTCGCTGCGACCTATGGTTGCGAAGTTATCGTTGGTTGAAGTGGACGTTTGACATTTCGGCGGCCATCTTGGCAAAATTAAACCTGCCCCATCTCCTGAACCCGTCGGGATATTTGCATTCTGATTTCAGATTCACGCTCAGGGGCCCATCGTCTTTCCCTCCCTCCTGGTTTCAGGAGATTTGGTGGCAAAAAATTTCAGGATCCTGAATTTGTTTTCGGCCGCTAGCGGAGGTCACGCTTAAACAAGCGAGTCCAAACTCGGGCTTTCTGCGACGCACACGACTGGAGTTATCGCAAGTCAAAAACTAACTTTGACGTTTACGGCGGCCATCTTGGCAACATTCAAACACCCGTAACTCCGGAACGGGGGGTCGCAGAAAGTTGGGGTTTCTTTTGTGCCACCTGGCTAGACCTCGACAATCCTTGAAAAGTCATTTCAGGACTTTTCAGGACAAAAAATTTTTCAGCGCTGAAAATCCGCTCGTCATATAGAGCTCATCGAGCACATCACTTCAAGCCCAAGCACGGAGCAATTCGGCCCAGGGGTTCAAAAAATATAGCTGTTATCCCTTTTGTGGCGGCTAATCTGGTCGTATATCCCAAAATTTGGATCCCCTGTATCTCAGGAACCCTTAGGGCTATTGGCACCGTGTTTGGTATCGTTTTGTAGGGCTCGCGGAGACCTATCGGACGGGCGTAGCGGATTGCCTCTACATAGAGCAACTTTTTGCTTCCCCTAGAAACCTGGTGTTTTTGGACCTGCAGTAGTTTTTCTTTGGAAATTGACTTCCCTTGACCCCGAGTATTTGGCTCGCGAGGACAGCACCTCATTTAATAACATTTGACACCGACGGAGGCTTGCTCTATGTGGTGACAAGAGTTGATTTTCGCACCGCTGCAATAGGACGAAATATCACGGAGGCTTTATTGAGCCTAACTTATCTCTCTCTACGACCGCGGATTAGCAACTACTGCCTAGTTTTCTTGGTTTTATTTTACTTGCTTTCTGTTTTTTATTTATTGTTAATTGTTTTTATTTTATTCTTATTTTGTTATTTTATTCGGATTGCACATATCTTTACACTGTGTGCAAGCCGCTATTGACATTTATTTTACCCCAATAATTGACGCACTCTACCTACAATGCTTGCCAGAACACCAGCAAAACCCTCTGAGGATAAGGAGTCACAAAAGTCACCACCTAAAGCACAAATGCTCCCGAGGAAAAATTCACCACCAAAGACTCAGACTCTCTCGTCCAATGTAAGACGCAGCGTTGAGACATTGGAGGCGGCCGCATCTGCGCAACACAACGTGACTCCGTCTACCAGCAAGCTAGAAGTCCAAGTCCAGCCGAGACAAGTCCTGTCTAGTCGTTTGGCGGAAGCCAAAGCTAATGTAATAAAGGCAAGAACCAACCTGAACAACTCGCGAAACACTAAGACGGACATAAAATTAAATGTGCTGGAGGCGGTGGAAAAGCTCTTCCAGTTAATTAAAGATGCAGACAGTGAGATTAAAAAACTCAAAAAGACCGGGGAAGCATCTACACCTGACCCAACACAGACAACACCAGACAAGATGAGTCACAAAGAGACGCTCGAAAATAACAGTCTCATCATCGAGCAACTGAAAGAGCAGAGCCGTCTACTTATAGAAAACGGCAGGAAGATGGATGACTTAAAGGAGACTATGGAGCAGCAACACCAGCAGGTCATAAGCATTAAAACCTACGCAGAGACCGCGGCAGCTCGACCAGCTTTGCACATGTCACCACCGCAAAACGCACTACACTCAGTAGTCGTCACGTCGAAAGACGAAAGCGATACTGGCGATCAGGTGCTGACAAAGGTCAGGGAAGCAGTGGATGCTAAGGAAGGCTGGGTCAAAGTAGAAAGGACTCGGAAGGGTAAAGACCGTAAGGTGATAATGAGCTGCAACACGGAAGAGGATAGGCAGAAAATTAAACACAGACTTGAGAAATCCGGGAAAAACCTAGTCGTGGAAGAAGTGAAAAATCGGGACCCTTTACTGAAGCTCACGGACGTCCTCACAGTCAACACTGACGAGGACGTATTAAAAGCTTTCAAGAAGCAAAATTACGACATCTTCCGCGACCTAAAAGAAGGAGAAAACAGACTGGAGATCAAATATAAGAGGAAGGCTAGGAACCCACACACCAACCACATAGTTCTCAGCGTGTCACCAGTTATCTGGAAACGAGCAACGGAGGCTGGAGCGGTCTATATTGACCTCCAAAGAATACGGGTGATGGACCAATCACCCCTAGTGCAGTGTTCGCGATGCCTTGGGTACGGCCACAGTAAACGATTCTGCGTGGCTCCAGTGGACCTCTGCAGCCACTGTGGAGGACCACACCTCAGAGCGCAGTGCCCAGAATGGCTCGCTGGAAGCGAACCAACCTGCAGAAACTGCACAGTGGCCAAACTCGCTCGCAACGACCACAACGCCTTCGACTCAGAATGCCCGATACGGAGGAAACGAGACGCAATAGCCCGTATGTCGGTGGCATATTGCTAAAGTGGTCCCAAAGAATACTCCTGCGTCAAAAACAGCAAGACCATACCGAGTGGCCCAAGCAAACCTCCAGAGGAAGAAACTAGCAACCACTGAACTCTTCTTAGAGGCCAGTGAACGCAATATCGCATGGGCACTGATCCAGGAGCCGTATGTGGGGGGGGCGAGGAGTATGAAGAGCTACCGTGGCGCGAGACTCTACCAGTGCGAGGTTGATGGAAGTGGGAGGGTAAAGGCGGCTATTGCCGTCTTTGACAATGATCTGGATGTCATCCCCTACCCGAAACTCACCACAAACAATATCACTGTGGTGGGGATCCGGACCAAAGCCTGGGAAATCGTAGTAGTCTCTTATTACTTCGAGCCAGATCAACCCATAGGGCCCTACCTGGACCAGTTAACCCAGATCAAAAGAGAAGTGGCCACCGGTAGATTGCTTATAGGGGGCGACGCAAACGCGAAAAGTCACTGGTGGGGCAGCACGACAGAGGACCTCAGGGGAGAAGAAATGCTCGGGACCCTGGGAGAGTTGGAGCTTCAGGTACTAAACACGGGAGATACGCCTACTTTTGACACCATCAGAGGTGGAATAGCGTTGAAGAGTCACGTAGATGTCACGGCATGTTCGCTGGATTTGTTTGACCTGGTGGAAGGCTGGCGGGTCGACACCGGCGCAACGAGCTCGGACCACAACACCATATTTTTTAACATTAGCGTACAGAGGGAAAAGGGGATAAATATAATTAGAACCACTCGGAAATACAATACAAAAAAAGCAGATTGGGACAAATTTGGCGAAGAAATAAAAAATTATAAATTAGAAAATAATATAAATTTAGAAAACGTAAATAAATTAACTAGTAAAAACGAATTGGAGAAAATAGTCATAAAATATCAAAATGGAATAGAAAAAGCCTGTGAAAGTGCTATACCTAAAATAAAAACCAAAACTAAATTTACCGTCCCGTGGTGGTCCGAGGAGCTCGCTGCGATGAAAAAGGAGGTCGCCAGGCGGAAAAACCGCATCCGCAACGCCGCACCGGTCCGGAGAGCGAAGGTCGTCGACGAGTACAAGAAAGCGAAAGAAGAATACGAGTGCCTAGCCATACAAGTCGAAACCACCAGTTGGAAGGAGTTCTGTAGAAAACAGGACCGCGAAGGAGTATGGGAAGGGATATATAGAGTTATCGGGAGGACCGCCAGGAGAAAAGAAGATCAGACCCTACTTAACGATGGTGCATTCTTAAACCCAAAGGAGTCGGCAGCCCTACTTGCCGATACGTTCTATCCTAAGGACACAGCAGAGGAGGACAATGAGGACCACAGGCTCATAAGGGAAGCAGCCAGTCGGGTAAACGAGTGGAAGCATGGTGAATACCATGACCCACCGTTTACGCCGCTGGAGCTGAAAACAGCCGTAGGAGGTTTTAATCCAAAGAAGGCCCCCGGATCGGATGGACTTACATCGGACATCTGCTGTCGAGCGATCAACCAAGACCCGGACGCATTCCTTGCCCTGTTCAACAAATGCCTAGAACTGGCACACTTTCCGAACATCTGGAAAGAGGCTACGGTTGTGGTCCTCAGAAAACCGGGCAAGGATAACTACCTGAGCCCCAAGTCTTACAGACCGATAGGTCTACTGCCCGTCTTGGGGAAGGTCCTGGAGAGGATGGTAGTAACACGGATCAAGTGGCAGCTTGTACCGCGGCTCAGTACTCGTCAGTTTGGCTTTATGCCCCAGAGGAGCACCGAGGACGCCCTCTATACGCTAATGAAGCACGTGAAGGACAAGTTGAGGCTGAAGAAGCTAATTGTCCTGGTGTCATTGGATATAGAGGGTGCCTTCGACAGCGCATGGTGGCCGGCTATCAAAGTCAGGCTGGCTGAGGAAAAGTGCCCGGTTAACACCAGGAGGCTACTTGACAGCTATCTCGACAGCAGAAAAGTTAGGGTGAGATATGCCGGGGAGGAATGCACAAGAGAGACCAACAAAGGCTGTGTTCAAGGGTCAATTGGCGGTCCAATATTGTGGAACCTTCTGCTGGATCCATTGCTCCAGGATTTGGAAACGAAGGGACATTTTGTGCAGGCTTTTGCGGATGACATCGTGCTAGTGGTGGATGGCGACACCGCAAGTGAGGTAACAAGGATAGCTAATGCAGCCCTCGCCCATGTTCAGGACTGGGGTGTCCGAAACAAGCTTAGGTTTGCACCGCACAAAACTTGCGCGATGCTCATAACCAACAAGCTTAAGTACGACACCCCAGCCCTGAGCATGGCCGGGGTCAACATCGGCCTGGTGAAAAGTTTAAAACTGCTGGGGTTGACAATCGACGATAAATTAACCTTCAACGAGCACACGGCGAACATATGTAAACGAGCAGCTGAAATTTACAAGCAGCTGTCTCGAGCGGCCAAAGCTACTTGGGGGTTGAACAGAGAGGTGATCCGCACCATTTATACTGCAACAATAGAGCCAATCGTCACCTACGCGGCTGGCGCCTGGGCTCCCGCTACGAGAAAGCTGGGGATACGGAAGAAGCTTAGCTCTGTCCAAAGAGGCCTTGTCCAGAAGCTCTGCAAATCTTATCGTACCGTCTCCCTAAACTCGGCACTGGTACTGTCTGGTATACTACCTCTAGATTTGCGCATACAAGAGGCAGCCGCCCTGTATGAAGCAAGGAGAGGGTCGTCCCAGTTCGTGCCAGGAGATAGGGAAATTGAAAGTGTGGTAGGATTTGCAGAAGCCCCTCACCCAGCAATGCAAATGTCCCTGGAGTTCGTGTGCCTAGCTGACCAACAGCAGGTAGACACAAACAATGTGCAGGCAGTGCGAATCTTCACTGACGGCAGCAAAATTGAGGGGAAGGTTGGAGCCGCATTATCTTTGTGGGATAATGACGGCGAAATCCAAAACCTCAAACTAAGTCTCGCCGCATACTGCACAGTTTACCAGGCGGAACTCTTGGCCATTTGTAGAGCAACGGACGTGGTCCTCAAGCGCAAAGAAACGAGCTACGGTTTGTATAGCGACTCAATGTCAGCATTGCAGACGCTTGCAAACCATGGCTCCCTCCATCCCCTGGCAGTCGGCGCACGAGCCAACTTGGCTCAAGCTCTGGACCAGAACAAGGATGTATCCTTGTTTTGGATCAAGGCACACGCGGGACTGCCGGGGAATGAACGCGCGGATGAGCTGGCGAAGGAGGCAGCATTGTCGTCGCGGAGGAAGCCGGACTATGACCAGTGTCCGATTTCATTCATAAGAAGTCAGATCCGCATGGGATCAGTCGATGAATGGAATCGGAGATATGTGTCTGGCGAGACTGCCTCGGTGACGAAAATGTTCTTTCCGGATGCCAAAGCGGCTTTCCGTATTGTAAAACGGGTGCAGCCAACAGGTATGCTTACACAGGTCCTGACGGGGCACGGTGGGTTTTCTGAATACTTGAATCGCTTCAAGTGTAAGGAGAGCCCATCGTGCATCTGCGATCCAAATGTAAGTGAGACCATCCAACACTTGCTCTTAGATTGCCCCGTTCACGCCACCGAGCGATTTAACCTGGAGCAGGAAATAGATGTTAAATTAAGTAAAGAAAGTATAGGGGATGTATTTAGGGGAAAAAGCAGAAACCAATTAATATATTACTGTTTAAATATAGCGTCAAAGGTTGTAGAGAGAAATAAGACAGCATAGAAACTATGTTTCATAAAATATTATTACATATTTATATGTTAACATAGAAATAGATATTGTAAGTAGAATAGCAGTAATATAGATAGATTTAAGATAGTAAAGAAATATTAGAAATAAAAATGTAATAGTATAGGTAAATTAGCTTAACAATAGTTATAAAATGTAATAGTATAGTATAGTAGTAAGTATAGCAGAAAGAAAATGTAATAAAGGAAGACCTAGTAAACAATTGTAAGAACTGTGTTTCCTGAGGATGTAAATAAAAATTTGTAACACGTCATTTCCCCTGAGTGAAATAGAAATAAATAAAACATAAGATAGTAGATTAGTTAAATATATGGGAATCCCACCCATAGAACCGAGAGATGAAGGATGCAAGAAAGATACAGTATGAAGAATAAAAGTACGAGAGGCAAAAAAGCGAGAACTAGCATGAATGTGGTTTGATAAAATAGGCACCAATTATGTTGGTGGAGCAGAGAAAAAAAAAAAAAAAAAAAAAAAAAAAAAAAAAACCTAACCTAACCTAACCTAACCTAACCTAACCTAACCTAACCTAACCTAACCTAACCTAACCTAACCTAACCTAACCTAACCTAACCTAACCTAACCTAACCTAACCTAACCTAACCTAACCTAACCTAACCTAACCTAACCTAACCTAACCTAACCTAACCTAACCTAACCTAACCAGTTCCCCCCCAACCACCGTGGTGGTCGGATCGTTTTTAAAGCCGCTCCCGTGTTAAAAATACAAAAAACCGGTAAAAAGTGGTCGTATTTTAATAATTTTGGTGTCATTGTGTCGGGAAAAGTGAGATCTATACGATCCAGTGAGTGTTTTATTCTGAACTTCAGCGCAGTTTCAGCAGAACCCAAAAACGTCCAATTTTTTGAGGTTAATCACCGAAGTAAAAACTTCAACCAAGTACGCTGCCCGAACCAGCTAACCTAACCTAACCTAACCTAACCTAACCTAACCTAACCTAACCTAACCTAACCTAACCTAACCTAACCTAACCTAACCTAACCTAACCTAACCTAACCTAACCTAACCTAACCTAACCTAACCTAACCTAACCTAACCTAACCTAACCTAACCTAACCTAACCTAACCTAACCTAACCTAACCTAACCTAACCTAACCTAACCTAACCTAACCTAACCTAACCTAACCTAACCTAACCTAACCTAACCTAACCTAACCTAACCTAACCTAACCTAACCTAACCTAACCTAACCTAACCTAACCTAACCTAACCTAACCTAACCTAACCTAACCTAACCTAACCTAACCTAACCTAACCTAGGAGGTGGGATGGATTGGCCCGTGCTTCTATAGCGTACTGCTAAGGGCGTCCCCGAAACCACTACTAGGTACAACATAGTCCAGGCCAACCTGCAACGGAGTCAGCTAGCCACCAACGAACTTTTGCTCGAGGCAGCAAAGCGCAAACTCGCCGTAGCGTTGCTCCAGGAGCCCTACGTGGGTGGGGTAAGAAGAATGAGAGGTCACCGGGGCGTAAGGGTCTTCCAGAGCTCTGAGGGAGGAGAAGGGACTGTAAAGGCGGCAATAGCCGTCTTCGACAAAGACTTGGACGTCTTACAGTACCCGCAACTCACCACAAACAACATCGTTGTGGTGGGAGTCCGAACCAGAGCCTGGACGATCACGCTGGTGTCCCTCTACTTCGAGCCCGACAAGCCCATTGAGCCATACCTGGAGCACCTCCGTCAGATAGAGCGAGAGCTGGGCTCTAGCAGGTTGGTTATTGGAGGAGACGCGAATGCGAAAAGTGCCTGGTGGGGTAGCAGCAGTGAAGATCGAAGGGGTACGCAAATGTGTGGAGCGCTGGGGGAGCTGGGGCTACAGATCCTCAACACTGGGGACATACCCACCTTCGACACCATTCGGGGTGGCATCAGGTACTGCAGCCACGTAGATGTGACGGCCTGTTCGGCGGACATGCTGGACTTGGTGGACGGCTGGCGGATTGACGAGGGTCTCACGAGCTCCGACCACAACGGCATTATCTTCGGCATTAATTTAATTAAATCAATAGGCATAAACATTGAGAGGACCACTAGGGTTTACAACACAAAAAAAGCAAATTGGAGCCAGTTTCGTGAGAAACTGACACAAATTATGCAGGACAAGGATTTGACCCTTTTGGGACTCTCAAATGTTACACAGGTTCACGAGTTAGAGGTACACATTAACACATACACACAAGCAATTACACACACATCACAACACACAATTCCGGGGAAAAACAACACAGAAACACTTACCTTGCCGTGGTGGTCTGAGGAGCTCGCTGAGATGAAGAGGCTGGTCGCCACCAGGAAACGCAGAGTCAGGAACGCAGCGCCGGTCCGAAGAGCGATGGTTGTAGACCTGTACATAAAGGAAAGGGAAAGATATGAGGAAGCAGTAACGAAAGCCGCAACAGAGAGCTGGAAGGAGTTCTGCGGGAAGCAGGACAGAGAAGGGGTCTGGGAAGGAATATACAGGGTAATGGGAAGGATCGGAAAGAGAGAAGAGGATCTGCCACTACAGTTAGGTGGACAGCCGCTGGACGCGAGGGGTTCCGTGAAGCTGTTGGCCGAGACGTTCTTCCCCGAGGACCGAGAGGAAGATGATACCATAGACCATCGCCAAATAAGAGAACGGGCAGAAATGGTAAATGCATGGAGCCATGATGAACGACATGACCCACCGTTTACCCTAAGCGAGCTCGATAGGTCTATGGGATCATTCAACCCAAAAAAGGCACCGGGAGCCGACGGCTTCACGGCGGACATCTGCAGTCACGCGGTTCACTGTGACCCCAACTACTTCCTGGCACTGCTGAATAAGTGCCTGGCACTTCACCACTTCCCGAAGATCTGGAAGGAAGCAACGGTGGTTGTGCTTAGAAAGCCAGGCAAAGACTCGTACACCGCACCCAAGTCGTACAGGCCGGTTGGGCTATTGCCTGTCCTGGGGAAAGTGTACGAGAAGATGCTGGTCGCCCGCCTCAAATTTTACTTACTACCCAGGATTAGTACTCGCCAATACGGCTTTATGCCTCAAAAAAGCACTGAAGACTCCCTCTATACCCTCGTGCAGCACATCCGCACGAAGCTGGCACAGAAAAAGATTATCACGCTTGTGTCACTGGATATTGAGGGAGCATTCGACAGTGCGTGGTGGCCCATTATCAAAGTACGATTGGCTGAGGAAAATTGTCCTGTAAATTTGAGACGGGTAGTCAGCAGCTATCTCAGCGACAGGGTGGTCACGGTGAGATACGCCGGTGAAGAAAGCAGGAGAAGTACCAGCAAAGGGTGCGTTCAGGGCTCGATAGGAGGGCCCATTTTTTGGAACCTGATACTGGACCCGCTTCTGAAGCAGCTAGATAGTAGGGGTGATTATTGCCAGGCATTCGCTGACGACGTGGTGTTGGTATTCGACGGGGACACAGCACTGGAAATCGAGGGACAGGCCAATGCCGCTCTCGAACATGTTCGAACGTGGGGTGTCAGAAATAGGCTGAACTTCGCACCGCACAAAACTTGTGCGATGGTACTAACGCGAAGGCTGAAATACGACACGCCGCGTTTGAGCATGGGGGGGATCGACATTGGGATGTCCCAAGATGTTAAAATACTGGGGCTCACTATAGATGCTAAACTCACCTTCAACAAACACGTAGCTGTGGTCTGTAAAAAGGCCATAGCTATGTACAAGCAGCTGGCCAGAGCAGCCCGGGTCAGTTGGGGTTTGCACCCGGAGGTGATAAGGGCTATATACACTGCTGCAGTAGAGCCTACTATTTTGTACGCCGCAAGCGCATGGGCACCTGCCGCCAATAAATTAGGGGTCGTAAAACAGTTGAACGTGGTCCAGAGGGGGTTTGCCCAGAAGCTGTGTAGAGCCTACCGCACGGTCTCCCTAAACTCGGCACTGGTGCTGGCTGGTATACTCCCACTCGACCTCCGTATACGGGAAGCGGCTGCGCTGTACGAAGCCAAGAGGGGTGTACCCCAGCCGGTATTAGGAGGGAGGGAGATTGAGCGGATGGCTCCAGCGATAGAGGCTCCGCACCCCGCGGAACAAGTAAAACTGGAGTTCGGAAGCCTGGTAGACGAGGAACAATATAACAACCACAGCGACTTCGCTGTGCGTATATTCACAGACGGCAGCAAGATTGAGGGCAAAGTCGGAGCGTCGCTATCCTTATGGAATGGTGCCACCGAAACTAAGGCCCTCAAACTTGCCTTGCCGTCTTACTGTACCGTCTACCAGGCAGAACTTCTGGCCCTACAGAAGGCGGCAGGAGAAGTGCTCGAGAGTGGTGAAACCACGTTCGGCATCTTCAGCGACTCCATGGCGGCCCTTCAGTCAGTTGCGAACGTAAGTTCCCCCCATCCCCTGGCTGTGGAAACCAGGGACACCATCCGACGCTGCAGGCTCCAGAACAAGAGTGTCTCCTTGTTCTGGATAAAGGCCCACGCAGGGTTGGAGGGGAACGAGCGAGCTGACCAGCTGGCGAAAGAGGCCGCACTGAAGTCGAAGAAGAGGCCGGACTATGATCTGTGCCCCGTGTCATTCGTCAAGCGGAAAATCCGGTCGGAGACGCTTGACGAGTGGAACGGGAGGTACGGATCAGGTGAAACTGCCTCGGGCACCAAAATTTTCTTCCCGGACGCGGTAGCGGCGTACAAGGTCGTGCGCAAAATGGTCCCCACGAGCATCACCACGCAGATACTCACGGGGCACGGTGGGTTCTCTGCATACTTGAGTCGGTTCAAGTGTAAAGAGAGCCCATCGTGCGCTTGCGAGCCTGGCAAGGAAGAGACGGTGCTCCATATACTATTGGAGTGCCCCATCACCGCAAGGGCCAGATTCGAGGCAGAGCAGCGGCTTGGCGTAGAGCTCGTTGCGCAAAATCTCCCTAGCTTGTTAGCGGATAAAACCCGCGAAACATTTTTGGAATACTGCACACAAATTGCAACAGTAGTGATATGCAGAAACAAATAATAATAATGCTTGAGTATATAATAAGTATATAAGTTAAGTATTATTTGGTTTGTTTGATTTTTGAATTAAAAATAGAGGGGGGGGGGGATTTTGGTAGCTTTTCGTCAGTGACATGTGAGAGGTATATTTTAAAAAGTTTATAATAATTGAAGTTATAGTTTTCCGTACCGAGAGGACGTAGTCTCTCCGAATTCCTAAATGAATTAGTAAATAAAGTAACATTAGCTAATACAATAAATAAATGCACAAAACGGCTCTGATAATGTCAGAGGGCACTGGCTAGGCAGGAGTGGTTTTTAGCCGGTTCGAGTCCGGCACTACCTCGACTGTCTCACAGGAGATATTCCTGTGGGATAGTCGAGGTGTCCGTGGGGATTTCCCACTCCTGCCCAAACAAAAAAAAAAAAAAAAAAAAAAAAAAAAAAAACCTAACCTAACCTAACCTAACCTAACCTAACCTAACCTAACCTAACCTAACCTAACCTAACCTAACCTAACCTAACCTAACCTAACCTAACCTAACCTAACCTAACCTAACCTAACCTAACCTAACCTAACCTAACCTAACCTAACCTAACCTAACCTTTTTTTTTTTTTTTTTTTTTTTTGACGCTGGGAAAAAATGCATTACGCATACCCTCCCATCGGGGGACGGGAGGGGTATGTGGGACTCCCCGGGCGGACCCGGTATACCCACTAAAACGACCCAGCGCATTCCCGCTTCGTCCAAGTGGCGGGGGACTGGGAAACCGGCACAGCCTTCACTTCCAGTCCTCCGCCGACGATTGCAAGGCAGACCCCTCACACCCTCACGGGTGTGGGGGGGTCGGGAATGACCGACGAAGGTGACGGGTGCAATGCGGGCGAAGGCACCCCCGCGCCTGTCGCCCGCCCGTCACCATGAGGAGGGAGGGCTCGACGCCTTCTCCCCCTTCTTCGTCTGCGGAGCGGCGCAGCGAGAGGATCATCCTCCCGCGCGCGCTCCGCCTCCTCCTTTTGCGAAAGTACGTCCTCGCAAAAGGAGGCTACCGCTGACCAGGCCTCCTCGCTCCCCAGCATGGCGTCGACCACGCCGGGAAGCGAGAGGTCCGGTCCGACCACCGCGGTCAGACCGCGGCGCAGCTCGGACCACGCCGGGCACACCTCGAGGGTGTGCTGCGCCGTGTCCTCTGCCGCGCCGCAGTCGTGGCACGCCGGGGTCTCCTCCCTCCCGATCCGGTGCAGGTGCGATCCGAAGCAGCCGTGCCCGGACAACACCTGCACCAGACGGAAAGAGAGGAAACCGTGGGACCGCTCGAGCCAGCCCCTCAGGACCGGACCGAGCGCGTCCAACGTCCGGCGGCCAAAGGCGGCGTTGGCGAGGTCCTCCGTCCAATGGAGGACGATGGCGTCCTTCGCCTCCTGCCGCACGGCCTTCTGCTCTTCGGCGACGGGGCGCTCCCCGAGCGCCTTCCGGTGCGCCGTCCACTCGTACACTCTGGCGAGCACCCATGCCTCCAACTCCCACGGAGGGGTGCCGGCCAGAGCGCACGCCGCCGAAAAGCCCACCGAGCGGTAAGCCCTCGCAACCCGCTGTGCAATGGCCCGCTGGGGCCTGCGGATGGCGGTCGCATTCTCCCTCCTATGGAGGGAGTCCGCCCAGATGGGTGCCCCGTAAAGGGCCATGCTCCGCAAGATGCCGGCATAGAGGCGCCGGCATTTCGCCTTGGGCCCCCCCAGGTTTGGGAGGAGCCACGAGAGGGCGTCCGCAGCCTTCAACAGGCGCGTCGACAGCCCGCTGAAGTGCGGGCCGAAGCGCCACCTGTCGTCCAGCACCAGCCCCAGATATTTCATCTGGGGCTGGACCCCTATACGGACGCCCTCCACGACGATGTGGGCGTCGGGAGGGCAGCGCTGCCGGGGACCGCGAAAGTACACGGCCTCCGTCTTGTGCAGCGCCACCTTCAATCCCAGGCGGCGGATCCTCTCTGCCACCAAGGATCCGCCAGCCGAGGCCAGACAGGCCGCATCCCCGAAGTTCCTCCCCCGGGCAGTGAGGAGAGTGTCGTCCGCGTAGCAGATGACACTCGTGCCCGGGAGGAGGGCTCCCCGCAAGAGCCAGTTAAACCCGATGTTCCACAAGGGGGGGCCAAGCACCGACCCCTGTGGAACACCGGACTCTGCCCCGTAGCGCCTCACGGTGGCCGTTTTGTCTACGAAGAGGACCTCTCGGTCCTCCAAGTAGCTGGCCAGGAGATCCCGCAGATATTGGGGCACTCCGTGATACCGGAGCGCCTCCAAAATCGTCGAGTGGGGGACGGAGTTGAAGGCGTTCGCAATGTCGAATGACACCGCCAGCACTCCGTCCCCCGCATCCACCGCCTCCTTTACCTGGCCCTTCAGTAGGGCCAGCGCGTCGATCGTCGAACGCCCACGACGGAAACCGTATTGGGCGTCCGACAGGTCCGGCCCTACCCCCCGCAAATGGCTGTCCAGCCTCCCGGCGACAATCCCCTCGAACAATTTACCGACCTCATCGAGCAGAACGATGGGCCGGTATGCCGAGGGGGAGTCCACCGGGCGTCCCTCTTTTCGAAGGAGGCATAGCTGCCCCTCCTTCCACAGTTTCGGGAACCTCCCAGCCGTAAAACACGCACTGAAGAGGTCCCGAAACCTGTCCTCCATTTGGGAGGCGGCGATTGCCACCACCCGTGCGGGGACGCCGTCCGGTCCGGGGGCGGTCTTCTTTGCGCGGAGGCTCAGAACCCCCGCGCAGAATTCCGCCGCCGTCACCGGGGGGACCTCTGCCTCCGGTGGAGCCGCCCCTTGCGGGGGATCCATCGTTGGTGGGGCGAAGTCGGTCCTGCGCGGAAACAGGGACCGGACCACCCCATCCAACAATGCTGGCTCGAGGGTCTCCGACAGTGGGGGACCGTAGGGGCGGAGCTGGTTCCGCGCCGCCTTATATGGCCTCCCATAGGGATCCCTGTCGAGACCCTCCAGCATCTCGGCCCTCGCCGAGTCTTGCGCAGCGCCCATTGCAGACTTGAGGGCCGCCGTAGCCTCTCGGTAAGAGGCGTGCAGGCGGTCCTCCTCTGCCCGGACTCGGTTTTGGGCGCTGCGCCGTCGGCTCCGCGTGTAAGCCCTTCTGGCTGCCACGCAGGTGGCCCGTAGTCTCGCCAGATCCTCCGTCCACCAGTAGACGGCACGACGGGGAGGCGGACGGCGAGACCGAGGCATGCTGGAGTTGCACACCTCGGTCAAGGACCCCCTGAGCCGGACCGCTGTGGCGTCAACGTCCGGGACCTCCTCGACAAGGGTAGGCGACAGCCAGTCCTGGAGAAAAGCGGCCTCCTTGGCTGCCTCCCGGTCCAGGCGGGTGAGTGCCCACCGCGGGAAGGGAGATTGCCCAGCGCTGGCCGTCCCCCTCCCCTGCTGGGTGGAGATGTCGAACCGCACGTAACGGTGGTCCGACAAGGTCTCCACCAGCTCCACCCGCCAGTTCACGACGCGGGCGGCCAGCGCGGGGGTGGCAAACGACACGTCCACCACCGACCCGCCCTGTTGTCGCACACACGTGTGGACCGCCCCCCTGTTGAGGAGGGACACACCGCACGAGGCCGCCCAAAACTGGACGGCGCGTCCCCGGACGTTGCAACCGGCGGCCGGGTTGCCCCAGGCCACCGACTTGGCGTTTAGGTCGCCCAACACTACGACCTGGCGTGGCGCCGCCCTCCCTACGACAGCAGTGAGGACTTCGAGGAAATCCTCAAAGTCCGAGAGAGGGCGGTTTGGGGAGAAATACACCCCCACCATCACTATCTCTCCCCACGCGGCGGCCACGTATCCCGGTCCCCTCTCTAAGAGCGAGAGGGGAGGGGAGTCTGTGGAAGATAGCGCCACCAACGCCACCAAGCCGTCCCGGTCGCCCAGCCAACGGCCAGGGACCGAGTAGGGTTCGGCGACCACCGCCAAGTCCACCAACCACTCAGCCATGGTCTGCATCAGCAGATCCTGGGCTGTCCTGCAGTGGTTAGTGTTCGCCTGAAGGATGCGATGTTCGACTGTGGCCATCAGTCGGACATCGCACCCTCCTCCGCAGCCGCCGCAGGAACGGCGGTGTTAGCGGCAGCAGCAGGCGCAGGCCCGGTCGGCGCCTGCGCTTTGCCACGCTTAGGGGGAGGAATACACTTCCTCCCCTTCATTACGTGGCCCGATCGGCGGCCACTGGCGGCACACACCGCACAGTGTGGCGTGGCGGCCTTGCAGGAGGCGGCTTTGTGGCCCTCCTTGCCGCAGCGGTAGCATGTGTCCGTCCTGTCTACCTTGGACGGACACAGAGGCCTGGTGTGGCCGATGCCGAAGCACCGGAAGCACCGCAGAGGCTGGTCCTCGAGTGCCCGGACTGCGCCCGAGCTGAACCCGACTTGAAGCCGTCCTTTCGCAAGGACGGCTTTGGCAGCGGCGATTGGGCACTCGAGGCGGATGGTGCCCATACCACCGCGGCCGGGCCTTATGTCCCGGCCTTGGACCGCCGCGGCACCACAGCCCCCTACCGCTGCGACCGCCGCCACCACCTCCTCCTTGGTGACGGAGTCATCTAGCTCCGTCACCTCAATGGCCGCTGACTTGACCGGCCGGGCCACCTTGGCAGAGTCCGCGATGACCTCTTGCAGCTTGGCTGCAAAGAGGTCCGCGCGGGCACCCCCTTCGGCCCCCGGGAACTCGAATATTCGAGCCCCGGCTTGGGTCCGCCGGCAGGACACACTGCCGATCCCCAGTTGGGTGGGATCGGCATTGTTACGGGCCCGCACCAAAATGGAGGCGTAGGTCTCCCCTCGCCCCGCAGCCTCCGCGGTGAGCGTCACTACGACGGCCGCGGTTTTCGGGGGGACCAGCTGCCCCTTGCCCTTCACTGTCCCCTTTCCCCTGCCTCCACCCTTGCCCTCGCCGGTCGCCTGTGACTGGCTGGGAGCGGCGGTGGCGGGGGCGGCAGGGACGGCCGTCGCCGACTTTTTGCCCTTCCCCTTCCCCTTACGGGCCACTTTCGTCCAGTCATTGGACGGGGTGGTCGAAGGGAGAAGGGCATCTTCCGCCTTGGACGAGCACGGCTCCGGCTCAGATTGCCTCTTATCCGCCGCAAGCGGCGGTCGGAGGCGCTTCTCCGGCAGGAGCCGGTCTTCTATGGCCGTAAAGCAGGCTCTCGTGAAGGCCCTCTCCTCCATAACAACCTTGCGGATGATATCCTCAAGGTTGGCAGTGGAGGCAGGGCCCTCTGCTGCAGGGCTCGCCTTGGCCCGTGGTGGCCGGGCCGAGGCAGGGCCCTCTGCCACAGGGCTCGCATTGGCCTGTTGTGGCCGGGCCGTGGCTTCAGCGAGCTTCTGGTGAAGCTGGCTGACCTCCGACTGCAGACAATCTATTCTTGCCTGCAGTTGCCGCGTCTCGTCGGTGGTCGTCCGCTTCACCAACTCAGCGACGACACCACGCAGGCTCGCGGCCCTGCACTTTAGGGCCTTTTGAAAAGTGCCCTTCAGGTTGGAGGACTTAGAGGCGACCTCTATGATCCCCTCCTCGTCCTCCTCCGCCATCCTCTGCAGCTCTACCAGAGACTGGTCCGCGTACAGAACGCGTGACGCACCGTACCCGGACTTGGCCCGGGCGACGTGCGCACGCTTCTCCTTGGCGGCAACCCGTTCCTCCAGCTCTTGCTGGAGCTGCGCCTTCCGGGCCAGGTCCACCTGGCGCTGGGCGTCCGCGAGCCCAACGACGTGGGTATCCGCGGGCGTTGTCGTCGGCTTTTTAGCCTTCGACAACGGTTTGGACCCCGAAGCCGAGGAGCTCTCGGACCCACAGCTCAGGAAGACCCGCTTCCGCGATCGAGAGCCACTCGCATCCGACACTCCAACAACCGAGTCGCTGTCAGACGACTCTGCCCCACCGAAGTAGCTAGCCGCAGACGGCGCGCGGCTAGACTCTGATGCTGGAGCGTCGGGGAGGCCCTGAGAAGGGCCTTTCGGTTGGCCCTGAGAAGGGCCTTTTGGTTGGCCCTGAGAAGGGCCGTTTGGTTGGCCCTGAGAAGGGCCTTTTGGTTGGCCCTGAGAAGGGCCTTTGGGTTGGCCCTGAGAAGGGCCTTTTGAATGGCCCTGAGAAGGGCCTTTTGGTTTTAAAAATCGCCCGCAGGCGTCCCGCGTAGGATTCGGCATTGCCTCCGCAGGTTCGTAGTCAACAAGTCAAAGATAAAATAAGCTACGAGAGCACAGAGCACTTTAGCCAACCCAGTCTGCCACTCCGTTACGGTGGTCAGAACTGGGCTGTTTCCAGGGGACACGACGTGGACGTAAGCTCTGTGGGGGGGTCCCCCAACCTAACCTAACCTAACCTAACCTAACCTAACCTAACCTAACCTAACCGTTGATATCTTCGCTTCCAGACGTGCGATTTTGAAGCTGTTTTCAGCATTTTTAGACCAAACTAGGCCTCCGCCTACGTTCTGACCATATCGCACGCATTTACACGCGCGTCGGGACTTCATCCCTACTAACACTCAGGAATTTCCGAATTTTTCATAGTGGGTTCTCAAAATTAATTGTTTTTCTAAATTCTTTTGCGAAGGTAACGTTGGTTTGTAGTTTAAATGGTCCTCACCCTTCATCCCTGAATTCTGGTCCGTGATCCGTGTCCCGGTCTCCAGGTTGTGGGGTGAAATTCGAAATTTTTTGGTTCAAAAACTGGTTTTTTGACCGAAACTCAAAATTTTTGGTCGGCACCTAATAAGTTTTATTCCGAATATCGCTAGCCCGCGCGGAGACGCGTCTCTGGACACCTCGCCCGCGCCCCTAGCCCGAATAAAACATATCTTTTTCAAAAGGATGGTTTTTTCATGCATTCCTGTTAGTACCCAAAATCTACCTAAGGGATTGAATTAAAAACACAAACGTTGATATCTTCGCTTCCAGACGTGCGATTTTGAAGCTGTTTTCAGCATTTTTAGACCAAACTAGGCCTCCGCCTACGTTCTGACCATATCGCACGCATTTACACGCGCGTCGGGACTTCATCCCTACTAACACTCAGGAATTTCCGAATTTTTCATAGTGGGTTCTCAAAATTAATTGTTTTTCTAAATTCTTTTGCGAAGGTAACGTTGGTTTGTAGTTTAAATGGTCCTCACCCTTCATCCCTGAATTCTGGTCCGTGATCCGTGTCCCGGTCTCCAGGTTGTGGGGTGAAATTCGAAATTTTTTGGTTCAAAAACTGGTTTTTTGACCGAAACTCAAAATTTTTGGTCGGCACCTAATAAGTTTTATTCCGAATATCGCTAGCCCGCGCGGAGACGCGTCTCTGGACACCTCGCCCGCGCCCCTAGCCCGAATAAAACATATCTTTTTCAAAAGGATGGTTTTTTCATGCATTCCTGTTAGTACCCAAAATCTACCTAAGGGATTGAATTAAAAACACAAACGTTGATATCTTCGCTTCCAGACGTGCGATTTTGAAGCTGTTTTCAGCATTTTTAGACCAAACTAGGCCTCCGCCTACGTTCTGACCATATCGCACGCATTTACACGCGCGTCGGGACTTCATCCCTACTAACACTCAGGAATTTCCGAATTTTTCATAGTGGGTTCTCAAAATTAATTGTTTTTCTAAATTCTTTTGCGAAGGTAACGTTGGTTTGTAGTTTAAATGGTCCTCACCCTTCATCCCTGAATTCTGGTCCGTGATCCGTGTCCCGGTCTCCAGGTTGTGGGGTGAAATTCGAAATTTTTTGGTTCAAAAACTGGTTTTTTGACCGAAACTCAAAATTTTTGGTCGGCACCTAATAAGTTTTATTCCGAATATCGCTAGCCCGCGCGGAGACGCGTCTCTGGACACCTCGCCCGCGCCCCTAGCCCGAATAAAACATATCTTTTTCAAAAGGATGGTTTTTTCATGCATTCCTGTTAGTACCCAAAATCTACCTAAGGGATTGAATTAAAAACACAAACGTTGATATCTTCGCTTCCAGACGTGCGATTTTGAAGCTGTTTTCAGCATTTTTAGACCAAACTAGGCCTCCGCCTACGTTCTGACCATATCGCACGCATTTACACGCGCGTCGGGACTTCATCCCTACTAACACTCAGGAATTTCCGAATTTTTCATAGTGGGTTCTCAAAATTAATTGTTTTTCTAAATTCTTTTGCGAAGGTAACGTTGGTTTGTAGTTTAAATGGTCCTCACCCTTCATCCCTGAATTCTGGTCCGTGATCCGTGTCCCGGTCTCCAGGTTGTGGGGTGAAATTCGAAATTTTTTGGTTCAAAAACTGGTTTTTTGACCGAACCTCAAATTTTTGGTCGGCACCTAATAAGTTTTATTCCGAATATCGCTAGCCCGCGCGGAGACGCGTCTCTGGACACCTCGCCCGCGCCCCTAGCCCGAATAAAACATATCTTTTTCAAAAGGATGGTTTTTTCATGCATTCCTGTTAGTACCCAAAATCTACCTAAGGGATTGAATTAAAAACACAAACGTTGATATCTTCGCTTCCAGACGTGCGATTTTGAAGCTGTTTTCAGCATTTTTAGACCAAACTAGGCCTCCGCCTACGTTCTGACCATATCGCACGCATTTACACGCGCGTCGGGACTTCATCCCTACTAACACTCAGGAATTTCCGAATTTTTCATAGTGGGTTCTCAAAATTAATTGTTTTTCTAAATTCTTTTGCGAAGGTAACGTTGGTTTGTAGTTTAAATGGTCCTCACCCTTCATCCCTGAATTCTGGTCCGTGATCCGTGTCCCGGTCTCCAGGTTGTGGGGTGAAATTCGAAATTTTTTGGTTCAAAAACTGGTTTTTTGACCGAAACTCAAAATTTTTGGTCGGCACCTAATAAGTTTTATTCCGAATATCGCTAGCCCGCGCGGAGACGCGTCTCTGGACACCTCGCCCGCGCCCCTAGCCCGAATAAAACATATCTTTTTCAAAAGGATGGTTTTTTCATGCATTCCTGTTAGTACCCAAAATCTACCTAAGGGATTGAATTAAAAACACAAACGTTGATATCTTCGCTTCCAGACGTGCGATTTTGAAGCTGTTTTCAGCATTTTTAGACCAAACTAGGCCTCCGCCTACGTTCTGACCATATCGCACGCATTTACACGCGCGTCGGGACTTCATCCCTACTAACACTCAGGAATTTCCGAATTTTTCATAGTGGGTTCTCAAAATTAATTGTTTTTCTAAATTCTTTTGCGAAGGTAACGTTGGTTTGTAGTTTAAATGGTCCTCACCCTTCATCCCTGAATTCTGGTCCGTGATCCGTGTCCCGGTCTCCAGGTTGTGGGGTGAAATTCGAAATTTTTTGGTTCAAAAACTGGTTTTTTGACCGAAACTCAAAATTTTTGGTCGGCACCTAATAAGTTTTATTCCGAATATCGCTAGCCCGCGCGGAGACGCGTCTCTGGACACCTCGCCCGCGCCCCTAGCCCGAATAAAACATATCTTTTTCAAAAGGATGGTTTTTTCATGCATTCCTGTTAGTACCCAAAATCTACCTAAGGGATTGAATTAAAAACACAAACGTTGATATCTTCGCTTCCAGACGTGCGATTTTGAAGCTGTTTTCAGCATTTTTAGACCAAACTAGGCCTCCGCCTACGTTCTGACCATATCGCACGCATTTACACGCGCGTCGGGACTTCATCCCTACTAACACTCAGGAATTTCCGAATTTTTCATAGTGGGTTCTCAAAATTAATTGTTTTTCTAAATTCTTTTGCGAAGGTAACGTTGGTTTGTAGTTTAAATGGTCCTCACCCTTCATCCCTGAATTCTGGTCCGTGATCCGTGTCCCGGTCTCCAGGTTGTGGGGTGAAATTCGAAATTTTTTGGTTCAAAAACTGGTTTTTTGACCGAAACTCAAAATTTTTGGTCGGCACCTAATAAGTTTTATTCCGAATATCGCTAGCCCGCGCGGAGACGCGTCTCTGGACACCTCGCCCGCGCCCCTAGCCCGAATAAAACATATCTTTTTCAAAAGGATGGTTTTTTCATGCATTCCTGTTAGTACCCAAAATCTACCTAAGGGATTGAATTAAAAACACAAACGTTGATATCTTCGCTTCCAGACGTGCGATTTTGAAGCTGTTTTCAGCATTTTTAGACCAAACTAGGCCTCCGCCTACGTTCTGACCATATCGCACGCATTTACACGCGCGTCGGGACTTCATCCCTACTAACACTCAGGAATTTCCGAATTTTTCATAGTGGGTTCTCAAAATTAATTGTTTTTCTAAATTCTTTTGCGAAGGTAACGTTGGTTTGTAGTTTAAATGGTCCTCACCCTTCATCCCTGAATTCTGGTCCGTGATCCGTGTCCCGGTCTCCAGGTTGTGGGGTGAAATTCGAAATTTTTTGGTTCAAAAACTGGTTTTTTGACCGAAACTCAAAATTTTTGGTCGGCACCTAATAAGTTTTATTCCGAATATCGCTAGCCCGCGCGGAGACGCGTCTCTGGACACCTCGCCCGCGCCCCTAGCCCGAATAAAACATATCTTTTTCAAAAGGATGGTTTTTTCATGCATTCCTGTTAGTACCCAAAATCTACCTAAGGGATTGAATTAAAAACACAAACGTTGATATCTTCGCTTCCAGACGTGCGATTTTGAAGCTGTTTTCAGCATTTTTAGACCAAACTAGGCCTCCGCCTACGTTCTGACCATATCGCACGCATTTACACGCGCGTCGGGACTTCATCCCTACTAACACTCAGGAATTTCCGAATTTTTCATAGTGGGTTCTCAAAATTAATTGTTTTTCTAAATTCTTTTGCGAAGGTAACGTTGGTTTGTAGTTTAAATGGTCCTCACCCTTCATCCCTGAATTCTGGTCCGTGATCCGTGTCCCGGTCTCCAGGTTGTGGGGTGAAATTCGAAATTTTTTGGTTCAAAAACTGGTTTTTTGACCGAAACTAAAAATTTTTGGTCGGCACCTAATAAGTTTTATTCCGAATATCGCTAGCCCGCGCGGAGACGCGTCTCTGGACACCTCGCCCGCGCCCCTAGCCCGAATAAAACATATCTTTTTCAAAAGGATGGTTTTTTCATGCATTCCTGTTAGTACCCAAAATCTACCTAAGGGATTGAATTAAAAACACAAACGTTGATATCTTCGCTTCCAGACGTGCGATTTTGAAGCTGTTTTCAGCATTTTTAGACCAAACTAGGCCTCCGCCTACGTTCTGACCATATCGCACGCATTTACACGCGCGTCGGGACTTCATCCCTACTAACACTCAGGAATTTCCGAATTTTTCATAGTGGGTTCTCAAAATTAATTGTTTTTCTAAATTCTTTTGCGAAGGTAACGTTGGTTTGTAGTTTAAATGGTCCTCACCCTTCATCCCTGAATTCTGGTCCGTGATCCGTGTCCCGGTCTCCAGGTTGTGGGGTGAAATTCGAAATTTTTTGGTTCAAAAACTGGTTTTTTGACCGAAACTCAAAATTTTTGGTCGGCACCTAATAAGTTTTATTCCGAATATCGCTAGCCCGCGCGGAGACGCGTCTCTGGACACCTCGCCCGCGCCCCTAGCCCGAATAAAACATATCTTTTTCAAAAGGATGGTTTTTTCATGCATTCCTGTTAGTACCCAAAATCTACCTAAGGGATTGAATTAAAAACACAAACGTTGATATCTTCGCTTCCAGACGTGCGATTTTGAAGCTGTTTTCAGCATTTTTAGACCAAACTAGGCCTCCGCCTACGTTCTGACCATATCGCACGCATTTACACGCGCGTCGGGACTTCATCCCTACTAACACTCAGGAATTTCCGAATTTTTCATAGTGGGTTCTCAAAATTAATTGTTTTTCTAAATTCTTTTGCGAAGGTAACGTTGGTTTGTAGTTTAAATGGTCCTCACCCTTCATCCCTGAATTCTGGTCCGTGATCCGTGTCCCGGTCTCCAGGTTGTGGGGTGAAATTCGAAATTTTTTGGTTCAAAAACTGGTTTTTTGACCGAAACTCAAAATTTTTGGTCGGCACCTAATAAGTTTTATTCCGAATATCGCTAGCCCGCGCGGAGACGCGTCTCTGGACACCTCGCCCGCGCCCCTAGCCCGAATAAAACATATCTTTTTCAAAAGGATGGTTTTTTCATGCATTCCTGTTAGTACCCAAAATCTACCTAAGGGATTGAATTAAAAACACAAACGTTGATATCTTCGCTTCCAGACGTGCGATTTTGAAGCTGTTTTCAGCATTTTTAGACCAAACTAGGCCTCCGCCTACGTTCTGACCATATCGCACGCATTTACACGCGCGTCGGGACTTCATCCCTACTAACACTCAGGAATTTCCGAATTTTTCATAGTGGGTTCTCAAAATTAATTGTTTTTCTAAATTCTTTTGCGAAGGTAACGTTGGTTTGTAGTTTAAATGGTCCTCACCCTTCATCCCTGAATTCTGGTCCGTGATCCGTGTCCCGGTCTCCAGGTTGTGGGGTGAAATTCGAAATTTTTTGGTTCAAAAACTGGTTTTTTGACCGAAACTCAAAATTTTTGGTCGGCACCTAATAAGTTTTATTCCGAATATCGCTAGCCCGCGCGGAGACGCGTCTCTGGACACCTCGCCCGCGCCCCTAGCCCGAATAAAACATATCTTTTTCAAAAGGATGGTTTTTTCATGCATTCCTGTTAGTACCCAAAATCTACCTAAGGGATTGAATTAAAAACACAAACGTTGATATCTTCGCTTCCAGACGTGCGATTTTGAAGCTGTTTTCAGCATTTTTAGACCAAACTAGGCCTCCGCCTACGTTCTGACCATATCGCACGCATTTACACGCGCGTCGGGACTTCATCCCTACTAACACTCAGGAATTTCCGAATTTTTCATAGTGGGTTCTCAAAATTAATTGTTTTTCTAAATTCTTTTGCGAAGGTAACGTTGGTTTGTAGTTTAAATGGTCCTCACCCTTCATCCCTGAATTCTGGTCCGTGATCCGTGTCCCGGTCTCCAGGTTGTGGGGTGAAATTCGAAATTTTTTGGTTCAAAAACTGGTTTTTTGACCGAAACTCAAAATTTTTGGTCGGCACCTAATAAGTTTTATTCCGAATATCGCTAGCCCGCGCGGAGACGCGTCTCTGGACACCTCGCCCGCGCCCCTAGCCCGAATAAAACATATCTTTTTCAAAAGGATGGTTTTTTCATGCATTCCTGTTAGTACCCAAAATCTACCTAAGGGATTGAATTAAAAACACAAACGTTGATATCTTCGCTTCCAGACGTGCGATTTTGAAGCTGTTTTCAGCATTTTTAGACCAAACTAGGCCTCCGCCTACGTTCTGACCATATCGCACGCATTTACACGCGCGTCGGGACTTCATCCCTACTAACACTCAGGAATTTCCGAATTTTTCATAGTGGGTTCTCAAAATTAATTGTTTTTCTAAATTCTTTTGCGAAGGTAACGTTGGTTTGTAGTTTAAATGGTCCTCACCCTTCATCCCTGAATTCTGGTCCGTGATCCGTGTCCCGGTCTCCAGGTTGTGGGGTGAAATTCGAAATTTTTTGGTTCAAAAACTGGTTTTTTGACCGAAACTCAAAATTTTTGGTCGGCACCTAATAAGTTTTATTCCGAATATCGCTAGCCCGCGCGGAGACGCGTCTCTGGACACCTCGCCCGCGCCCCTAGCCCGAATAAAACATATCTTTTTCAAAAGGATGGTTTTTTCATGCATTCCTGTTAGTACCCAAAATCTACCTAAGGGATTGAATTAAAAACACAAACGTTGATATCTTCGCTTCCAGACGTGCGATTTTGAAGCTGTTTTCAGCATTTTTAGACCAAACTAGGCCTCCGCCTACGTTCTGACCATATCGCACGCATTTACACGCGCGTCGGGACTTCATCCCTACTAACACTCAGGAATTTCCGAATTTTTCATAGTGGGTTCTCAAAATTAATTGTTTTTCTAAATTCTTTTGCGAAGGTAACGTTGGTTTGTAGTTTAAATGGTCCTCACCCTTCATCCCTGAATTCTGGTCCGTGATCCGTGTCCCGGTCTCCAGGTTGTGGGGTGAAATTCGAAATTTTTTGGTTCAAAAACTGGTTTTTTGACCGAAACTCAAAATTTTTGGTCGGCACCTAATAAGTTTTATTCCGAATATCGCTAGCCCGCGCGGAGACGCGTCTCTGGACACCTCGCCCGCGCCCCTAGCCCGAATAAAACATATCTTTTTCAAAAGGATGGTTTTTTCATGCATTCCTGTTAGTACCCAAAATCTACCTAAGGGATTGAATTAAAAACACAAACGTTGATATCTTCGCTTCCAGACGTGCGATTTTGAAGCTGTTTTCAGCATTTTTAGACCAAACTAGGCCTCCGCCTACGTTCTGACCATATCGCACGCATTTACACGCGCGTCGGGACTTCATCCCTACTAACACTCAGGAATTTCCGAATTTTTCATAGTGGGTTCTCAAAATTAATTGTTTTTCTAAATTCTTTTGCGAAGGTAACGTTGGTTTGTAGTTTAAATGGTCCTCACCCTTCATCCCTGAATTCTGGTCCGTGATCCGTGTCCCGGTCTCCAGGTTGTGGGGTGAAATTCGAAATTTTTTGGTTCAAAAACTGGTTTTTTGACCGAAACTCAAAATTTTTGGTCGGCACCTAATAAGTTTTATTCCGAATATCGCTAGCCCGCGCGGAGACGCGTCTCTGGACACCTCGCCCGCGCCCCTAGCCCGAATAAAACATATCTTTTTCAAAAGGATGGTTTTTTCATGCATTCCTGTTAGTACCCAAAATCTACCTAAGGGATTGAATTAAAAACACAAACGTTGATATGTTCGCTTCCAGACGTGCGATTTTGAAGCTGTTTTCAGCATTTTTAGACCAAACTAGGCCTCCGCCTACGTTCTGACCATATCGCACGCATTTACACGCGCGTCGGGACTTCATCCCTACTAACACTCAGGAATTTCCGAATTTTTCATAGTGGGTTCTCAAAATTAATTGTTTTTCTAAATTCTTTTGCGAAGGTAACGTTGGTTTGTAGTTTAAATGGTCCTCACCCTTCATCCCTGAATTCTGGTCCGTGATCCGTGTCCCGGTCTCCAGGTTGTGGGGTGAAATTCGAAATTTTTTGGTTCAAAAACTGGTTTTTTGACCGAAACTCAAAATTTTTGGTCGGCACCTAATAAGTTTTATTCCGAATATCGCTAGCCCGCGCGGAGACGCGTCTCTGGACACCTCGCCCGCGCCCCTAGCCCGAATAAAACATATCTTTTTCAAAAGGATGGTTTTTTCATGCATTCCTGTTAGTACCCAAAATCTACCTAAGGGATTGAATTAAAAACACAAACGTTGATATCTTCGCTTCCAGACGTGCGATTTTGAAGCTGTTTTCAGCATTTTTAGACCAAACTAGGCCTCCGCCTACGTTCTGACCATATCGCACGCATTTACACGCGCGTCGGGACTTCATCCCTACTAACACTCAGGAATTTCCGAATTTTTCATAGTGGGTTCTCAAAATTAATTGTTTTTCTAAATTCTTTTGCGAAGGTAACGTTGGTTTGTAGTTTAAATGGTCCTCACCCTTCATCCCTGAATTCTGGTCCGTGATCCGTGTCCCGGTCTCCAGGTTGTGGGGTGAAATTCGAAATTTTTTGGTTCAAAAACTGGTTTTTTGACCGAAACTCAAAATTTTTGGTCGGCACCTAATAAGTTTTATTCCGAATATCGCTAGCCCGCGCGGAGACGCGTCTCTGGACACCTCGCCCGCGCCCCTAGCCCGAATAAAACATATCTTTTTCAAAAGGATGGTTTTTTCATGCATTCCTGTTAGTACCCAAAATCTACCTAAGGGATTGAATTAAAAACACAAACGTTGATATGTTCGCTTCCAGACGTGCGATTTTGAAGCTGTTTTCAGCATTTTTAGACCAAACTAGGCCTCCGCCTACGTTCTGACCATATCGCACGCATTTACACGCGCGTCGGGACTTCATCCCTACTAACACTCAGGAATTTCCGAATTTTTCATAGTGGGTTCTCAAAATTAATTGTTTTTCTAAATTCTTTTGCGAAGGTAACGTTGGTTTGTAGTTTAAATGGTCCTCACCCTTCATCCCTGAATTCTGGTCCGTGATCCGTGTCCCGGTCTCCAGGTTGTGGGGTGAAATTCGAAATTTTTTGGTTCAAAAACTGGTTTTTTGACCGAAACTCAAAATTTTTGGTCGGCACCTAATAAGTTTTATTCCGAATATCGCTAGCCCGCGCGGAGACGCGTCTCTGGACACCTCGCCCGCGCCCCTAGCCCGAATAAAACATATCTTTTTCAAAAGGATGGTTTTTTCATGCATTCCTGTTAGTACCCAAAATCTACCTAAGGGATTGAATTAAAAACACAAACGTTGATATCTTCGCTTCCAGACGTGCGATTTTGAAGCTGTTTTCAGCATTTTTAGACCAAACTAGGCCTCCGCCTACGTTCTGACCATATCGCACGCATTTACACGCGCGTCGGGACTTCATCCCTACTAACACTCAGGAATTTCCGAATTTTTCATAGTGGGTTCTCAAAATTAATTGTTTTTCTAAATTCTTTTGCGAAGGTAACGTTGGTTTGTAGTTTAAATGGTCCTCACCCTTCATCCCTGAATTCTGGTCCGTGATCCGTGTCCCGGTCTCCAGGTTGTGGGGTGAAATTCGAAATTTTTTGGTTCAAAAACTGGTTTTTTGACCGAAACTCAAAATTTTTGGTCGGCACCTAATAAGTTTTATTCCGAATATCGCTAGCCCGCGCGGAGACGCGTCTCTGGACACCTCGCCCGCGCCCCTAGCCCGAATAAAACATATCTTTTTCAAAAGGATGGTTTTTTCATGCATTCCTGTTAGTACCCAAAATCTACCTAAGGGATTGAATTAAAAACACAAACGTTGATATCTTCGCTTCCAGACGTGCGATTTTGAAGCTGTTTTCAGCATTTTTAGACCAAACTAGGCCTCCGCCTACGTTCTGACCATATCGCACGCATTTACACGCGCGTCGGGACTTCATCCCTACTAACACTCAGGAATTTCCGAATTTTTCATAGTGGGTTCTCAAAATTAATTGTTTTTCTAAATTCTTTTGCGAAGGTAACGTTAGTTTGTAGTTTAAATGGTCCTCACCCTTCATCCCTGAATTCTGGTCCGTGATCCGTGTCCCGGTCTCCAGGTTGTGGGGTGAAATTCGAAATTTTTTGGTTCAAAAACTGGTTTTTTGACCGAAACTCAAAATTTTTGGTCGGCACCTAATAAGTTTTATTCCGAATATCGCTAGCCCGCGCGGAGACGCGTCTCTGGACACCTCGCCCGCGCCCCTAGCCCGAATAAAACATATCTTTTTCAAAAGGATGGTTTTTTCATGCATTCCTGTTAGTACCCAAAATCTACCTAAGGGATTGAATTAAAAACACAAACGTTGATATCTTCGCTTCCAGACGTGCGATTTTGAAGCTGTTTTCAGCATTTTTAGACCAAACTAGGCCTCCGCCTACGTTCTGACCATATCGCACGCATTTACACGCGCGTCGGGACTTCATCCCTACTAACACTCAGGAATTTCCGAATTTTTCATAGTGGGTTCTCAAAATTAATTGTTTTTCTAAATTCTTTTGCGAAGGTAACGTTGGTTTGTAGTTTAAATGGTCCTCACCCTTCATCCCTGAATTCTGGTCCGTGATCCGTGTCCCGGTCTCCAGGTTGTGGGGTGAAATTCGAAATTTTTTGGTTCAAAAACTGGTTTTTTGACCGAAACTCAAAATTTTTGGTCGGCACCTAATAAGTTTTATTCCGAATATCGCTAGCCCGCGCGGAGACGCGTCTCTGGACACCTCGCCCGCGCCCCTAGCCCGAATAAAACATATCTTTTTCAAAAGGATGGTTTTTTCATGCATTCCTGTTAGTACCCAAAATCTACCTAAGGGATTGAATTAAAAACACAAACGTTGATATCTTCGCTTCCAGACGTGCGATTTTGAAGCTGTTTTCAGCATTTTTAGACCAAACTAGGCCTCCGCCTACGTTCTGACCATATCGCACGCATTTACACGCGCGTCGGGACTTCATCCCTACTAACACTCAGGAATTTCCGAATTTTTCATAGTGGGTTCTCAAAATTAATTGTTTTTCTAAATTCTTTTGCGAAGGTAACGTTGGTTTGTAGTTTAAATGGTCCTCACCCTTCATCCCTGAATTCTGGTCCGTGATCCGTGTCCCGGTCTCCAGGTTGTGGGGTGAAATTCGAAATTTTTTGGTTCAAAAACTGGTTTTTTGACCGAAACTCAAAATTTTTGGTCGGCACCTAATAAGTTTTATTCCGAATATCGCTAGCCCGCGCGGAGACGCGTCTCTGGACACCTCGCCCGCGCCCCTAGCCCGAATAAAACATATCTTTTTCAAAAGGATGGTTTTTTCATGCATTCCTGTTAGTACCCAAAATCTACCTAAGGGATTGAATTAAAAACACAAACGTTGATATCTTCGCTTCCAGACGTGCGATTTTGAAGCTGTTTTCAGCATTTTTAGACCAAACTAGGCCTCCGCCTACGTTCTGACCATATCGCACGCATTTACACGCGCGTCGGGACTTCATCCCTACTAACACTCAGGAATTTCCGAATTTTTCATAGTGGGTTCTCAAAATTAATTGTTTTTCTAAATTCTTTTGCGAAGGTAACGTTGGTTTGTAGTTTAAATGGTCCTCACCCTTCATCCCTGAATTCTGGTCCGTGATCCGTGTCCCGGTCTCCAGGTTGTGGGGTGAAATTCGAAATTTTTTGGTTCAAAAACTGGTTTTTTGACCGAAACTCAAAATTTTTGGTCGGCACCTAATAAGTTTTATTCCGAATATCGCTAGCCCGCGCGGAGACGCGTCTCTGGACACCTCGCCCGCGCCCCTAGCCCGAATAAAACATATCTTTTTCAAAAGGATGGTTTTTTCATGCATTCCTGTTAGTACCCAAAATCTACCTAAGGGATTGAATTAAAAACACAAACGTTGATATCTTCGCTTCCAGACGTGCGATTTTGAAGCTGTTTTCAGCATTTTTAGACCAAACTAGGCCTCCGCCTACGTTCTGACCATATCGCACGCATTTACACGCGCGTCGGGACTTCATCCCTACTAACACTCAGGAATTTCCGAATTTTTCATAGTGGGTTCTCAAAATTAATTGTTTTTCTAAATTCTTTTGCGAAGGTAACGTTGGTTTGTAGTTTAAATGGTCCTCACCCTTCATCCCTGAATTCTGGTCCGTGATCCGTGTCCCGGTCTCCAGGTTGTGGGGTGAAATTCGAAATTTTTTGGTTCAAAAACTGGTTTTTTGACCGAAACTCAAAATTTTTGGTCGGCACCTAATAAGTTTTATTCCGAATATCGCTAGCCCGCGCGGAGACGCGTCTCTGGACACCTCGCCCGCGCCCCTAGCCCGAATAAAACATATCTTTTTCAAAAGGATGGTTTTTTCATGCATTCCTGTTAGTACCCAAAATCTACCTAAGGGATTGAATTAAAAACACAAACGTTGATATCTTCGCTTCCAGACGTGCGATTTTGAAGCTGTTTTCAGCATTTTTAGACCAAACTAGGCCTCCGCCTACGTTCTGACCATATCGCACGCATTTACACGCGCGTCGGGACTTCATCCCTACTAACACTCAGGAATTTCCGAATTTTTCATAGTGGGTTCTCAAAATTAATTGTTTTTCTAAATTCTTTTGCGAAGGTAACGTTGGTTTGTAGTTTAAATGGTCCTCACCCTTCATCCCTGAATTCTGGTCCGTGATCCGTGTCCCGGTCTCCAGGTTGTGGGGTGAAATTCGAAATTTTTTGGTTCAAAAACTGGTTTTTTGACCGAAACTCAAAATTTTTGGTCGGCACCTAATAAGTTTTATTCCGAATATCGCTAGCCCGCGCGGAGACGCGTCTCTGGACACCTCGCCCGCGCCCCTAGCCCGAATAAAACATATCTTTTTCAAAAGGATGGTTTTTTCATGCATTCCTGTTAGTACCCAAAATCTACCTAAGGGATTGAATTAAAGCCGGGTCATGTGTCCGCAGCTTGCTGCGCCACGCCGCACTGCGGTGCATGTGCGGCGGCTGGCAAGCCGGCCGATCACCGGGCTGGGAGCAAGGCCTGCGCTCCACCCACCAAGGCCATCAGAGGGAAAGGTAAGCCCTCCACCGCCACCGCCACCGTCGCCTCCGCCGCAGCCGCAACTGCCGCCGCTGCCACTGTCGCCGCCACAGTGGGGCCCTCACAAGGGGCTAGGGAGGAGGAAGCGGTAATGGAGTGCCAATAACGGCCCCATTACGCTTCCTCCAAGCGAATATCAACCACTGCGCCTGTGCTCAGGATCTGTTGCTCCAGAGCATAGCGCAGTGGTCGATTAATATTGCTGTGGTCGCTGAGCCGTATTTTGTCCTGCCCAGGGAAGACTGGGTGGCGGACCTTAACGGCTCAGTGACCATAGTGTCATCGGCCGCCGCCGGTACCCCGACCCTTGAAGGTGTCAGGAGGGGTCGGGGGTGCGTAGCAGCACGGTTCGGGGAGATCATGGTGGTGGGAGTCTACTTCTCCCCGAGCCGAACTCTCGCCGAGTTCCACAACTCTCTCGCAGAGTTGAGTGTTGTCGTCGGAAACCATTCCCTCCCCGTGCTTGTCCTCGGGGACTTCAATGCCAAGAACTTGGCTTGGGGTTCTCGTTGCACAGACGTGCGGGGAAGGATGGTGGAGGACTGGGCTCTGGAGAAGGGCCTGGTCGTCCTAAATCGGGGTTCTGTTCCCACGTGTGTGCGGATGCGGGGCGAGTCGGTGGTGGACATTTCGTTCGCTAGCCCCGCTCTGTCGCCGCGTGTTGTTGACTGGCGTGTCATGGAGGGGGTGGAGACCTATTCCGACCACCGGTACATCCGGTTCGACGTCTCCACCCAGACCTCAAGTGCGCCGGTCCAACAGGCCCCGAGCGGTCCGCGTTGGGCGCTGAAGCAGCTGGACCGGGAGCTCCTCCTGGAAGCCTCGATCGTGCAGGCCTGGGTGACATCACCGGACAGGCCTGCCGACATTAACAATGAGGCAGGGTGGTTCCAGGAGGCCATGTCCGACATCTGCGACGTGGCAATGCCCCGTGTTCGGCCAAGAAGCGCCCGGCGTCAGGTGTACTGGTGGTCGCGAGAGCTGACGTCTCTGCGCGAGGCGTGCGTGGCTGCGCGACACCTGTACGCCAGGCATCGCAGGCTCCGCATCCGCCCACCGGATGCGGCAGCCATTGAGGCGGAGCTTTATGAGGGGTACAGAGCGGCGAAGACCGCCCTCCGCGAGGCTGTCTTGCGGGCCAGGGATCTGGCCCGCGAGGAGATGCTGGGGACTCTAGACAGAGATCCGTGGGGGCGCCCTTACAAGATGGTGCGGGATAAGCTCCGCGCCTGGGCCCCCCCACTGACGCAGAGTCTCCGGCCTGAGCTCGTGGAGGACGTGGTGAGCACTCTGTTCCCTTCGCGAGGGGAACATCCACCCCCGCCTATGGCTCCGCCGCCTGCGATGCTGGAAGCGGACCAACAGGACGACGACGACAACGCTCCAGAAGTGACTGGGGTAGACCTGAGAGTGGCGGTACGCAGGCTCAGTGCCAAAAATACCGCCCCGGGACCCGACGGCTTGCCTGGCAAAGCCTGGGTCCTGGCCTCGGAGGCTCTCGGGCCCCGACTGGAGGGGCTCCTAAGCGCATGCTTGGAGAGAGGCCAGTTCCCGCTTCGTTGGAAGACGGGGAAGCTGGTCCTCATTCGGAAGCCGGGGCGCCCTGCGGACTCTCCGTCCGCATACCGGCCCGTGGTGCTGCTCGACGAGGTGGGCAAGCTCTTTGAAAGAGTAATTGCAAACCGCCTCGCCGAGCACCTCTCGGGGACGGGGCCGGATCTTGCGGAACACCAGTTTGGTTTCCGCAAGGGGCGCTCTACGGTGGACGCCATCATGCGCGTGAGAGCCCTCACGACGGGGGATGCGGTGTGCAGGGGTGGAGTTGTCTTGGCGGTGTCTCTCGACATCGCCAACGCCTTCAACTCCATGCCCTGGAGCTGCATAAGGGAGGCACTCCGGTATCACCGGGTGCCGACCTACCTCCGTCGAGTGGTCGGGGACTACCTGACGGACAGGGCAGTCATTTACCCCGGTCGCAGTGGAGAATGGAACCGGCGAGAGATGTCGTGCGGTGTTCCGCAGGGATCGGTTCTAGGGCCATCCTTGTGGAACATCGGGTACGACTGGGTGCTGCGCGCCGACCTCCCTAGCGGTGTCAGCGTAGTTTGCTACGCTGACGACACGCTGGTACTGGCACAGGGGGGGTCGCACGAGGCGGCGGCCGAAGCTATGACACGCGGGGTTGCGATAGTCGTTGAGAGGATCCGGCAACTGGGTCTCGAGGTGGCATTGCACAAGTCCGAGGCCATGTGCTTTCATGGGCCTCGGAATGCGCCACATCCGGGATCCACACTGACGGTGGGAGGGGTATCCATCGGCGTCGAGTCGACGCTTAAGTACCTGGGACTCGTCCTCGACAGCCGATGGAACTTCGTGGAGCATTTCCGACGTTTGGCCCCCAAACTGGAACGGACCGGGGCTGCCTTCAGGCGGCTCCTGCCCAACCTGGGGGGGCCAAACGCCTCCTGCCGGAAGCTCTACGCGGGGGTCGTGCGGTCCATGGCCCTTTACGGGGCCCCGGTGTGGGCGCGTTCCTTGAGGCTGCGTGCAGCCCACTACCTCAACGCGCCCCAAAAGGTGGTAGCCGTAAGGCTGGCCCGTGGGTACCGCACGATCTCCCGTGAGGCGGCGTGCCTCCTTGCCGGATTGCCGCCATGGGATCTGGAGGCGATAGTCCTCGCGCGCCTACATGAATGGCGCGCGGAGGTGCTACGCCGGGGGGAAACTCCGCTGCCGCGACAAATTGTCGCGCAGCGGACAGACTTCCGGCGTGATCTCATGGCGACATGGAGAGAGCGACTGTCGCAATCCCGTGCAGGGCACGCCACAATAGTGGCGGTAAGTCCCCTCTTTGAGGAGTGGCTTGAGAGACGCCACGGCGTCCTCACCTTCCGCCTGACGCAGGTCCTCACCGGACACGGTGTTTTCGGGAGGTTCCTGCACCGAATCGGGCGGGAGGAAACGCCCGGGTGTTTCCATTGCGAGGATCGACCGGAGGACACGGTGGAGCACACGGTGGAGGTGTGCCCCGCGTGGGCGGAGCACCGCCGTGTCCTCGAAGCGGCGATTGGCGGCGGCGACCTCTCGCGTCCGGCCCTGGTGCAAGCCATGGTCCGGAGCGAGACGGAATGGGACGCCGTCACCTCCTTCTGCGAAGCAGTAATGCTAGAGAAGGAGGTGGCGGAACGTGAGAGGGAGAGAACCTCACAGCGTCCCGGCCGCCGCGGGAGACGCCCCGGGCGTCGGGGGCCACCACGTGGCCCCCGGCCACCGTAGGCGCGGGCCTGTGGACGGTGGGCTATGGGCTAGCTCGCCGTCCGTCCGTCTCATGACGACAGGCCGTGTCGACGGCGCGTCCGTGTTCCACGCGCGCCTCAAAGAGAGTCAGCAAAAAGGAAGGGGTCCGAAAGGACCGATGCCTGCCGGGGTTGCGGGACTATTCGAAAGAGATACCGTGGCCCCGGAACACAAAGGGCGATGAAGGAACATGGATGGGTTTTAGTCAGTAAAAGTCTGACACTCCCTCCTGCTCCGCCCAGAGCGGGAGAAGTCATTTGATGATTTCCCATCCGAAAAAAAAAAAAAAAAAAAAAAAAAAAAAAAAAGGGATTGAATTAAAAACACAAACGTTGATATCTTCGCTTCCAGACGTGCGATTTTGAAGCTGTTTTCAGCATTTTTAGACCAAACTAGGCCTCCGCCTACGTTCTGACCATATCGCACGCATTTACACGCGCGTCGGGACTTCATCCCTACTAACACTCAGGAATTTCCGAATTTTTCATAGTGGGTTCTCAAAATTAATTGTTTTTCTAAATTCTTTTGCGAAGGTAACGTTGGTTTGTAGTTTAAATGGTCCTCACCCTTCATCCCTGAATTCTGGTCCGTGATCCGTGTCCCGGTCTCCAGGTTGTGGGGTGAAATTCGAAATTTTTTGGTTCAAAAACTGGTTTTTTGACCGAAACTCAAAATTTTTGGTCGGCACCTAATAAGTTTTATTCCGAATATCGCTAGCCCGCGCGGAGACGCGTCTCTGGACACCTCGCCCGCGCCCCTAGCCCGAATAAAACATATCTTTTTCAAAAGGATGGTTTTTTCATGCATTCCTGTTAGTACCCAAAATCTACCTAAGGGATTGAATTAAAAACACAAACGTTGATATCTTCGCTTCCAGACGTGCGATTTTGAAGCTGTTTTCAGCATTTTTAGACCAAACTAGGCCTCCGCCTACGTTCTGACCATATCGCACGCATTTACACGCGCGTCGGGACTTCATCCCTACTAACACTCAGGAATTTCCGAATTTTTCATAGTGGGTTCTCAAAATTAATTGTTTTTCTAAATTCTTTTGCGAAGGTAACGTTGGTTTGTAGTTTAAATGGTCCTCACCCTTCATCCCTGAATTCTGGTCCGTGATCCGTGTCCCGGTCTCCAGGTTGTGGGGTGAAATTCGAAATTTTTTGGTTCAAAAACTGGTTTTTTGACCGAAACTCAAAATTTTTGGTCGGCACCTAATAAGTTTTATTCCGAATATCGCTAGCCCGCGCGGAGACGCGTCTCTGGACACCTCGCCCGCGCCCCTAGCCCGAATAAAACATATCTTTTTCAAAAGGATGGTTTTTTCATGCATTCCTGTTAGTACCCAAAATCTACCTAAGGGATTGAATTAAAAACACAAACGTTGATATCTTCGCTTCCAGACGTGCGATTTTGAAGCTGTTTTCAGCATTTTTAGACCAAACTAGGCCTCCGCCTACGTTCTGACCATATCGCACGCATTTACACGCGCGTCGGGACTTCATCCCTACTAACACTCAGGAATTTCCGAATTTTTCATAGTGGGTTCTCAAAATTAATTGTTTTTCTAAATTCTTTTGCGAAGGTAACGTTGGTTTGTAGTTTAAATGGTCCTCACCCTTCATCCCTGAATTCTGGTCCGTGATCCGTGTCCCGGTCTCCAGGTTGTGGGGTGAAATTCGAAATTTTTTGGTTCAAAAACTGGTTTTTTGACCGAAACTCAAAATTTTTGGTCGGCACCTAATAAGTTTTATTCCGAATATCGCTAGCCCGCGCGGAGACGCGTCTCTGGACACCTCGCCCGCGCCCCTAGCCCGAATAAAACATATCTTTTTCAAAAGGATGGTTTTTTCATGCATTCCTGTTAGTACCCAAAATCTACCTAAGGGATTGAATTAAAAACACAAACGTTGATATCTTCGCTTCCAGACGTGCGATTTTGAAGCTGTTTTCAGCATTTTTAGACCAAACTAGGCCTCCGCCTACGTTCTGACCATATCGCACGCATTTACACGCGCGTCGGGACTTCATCCCTACTAACACTCAGGAATTTCCGAATTTTTCATAGTGGGTTCTCAAAATTAATTGTTTTTCTAAATTCTTTTGCGAAGGTAACGTTGGTTTGTAGTTTAAATGGTCCTCACCCTTCATCCCTGAATTCTGGTCCGTGATCCGTGTCCCGGTCTCCAGGTTGTGGGGTGAAATTCGAAATTTTTTGGTTCAAAAACTGGTTTTTTGACCGAAACTCAAAATTTTTGGTCGGCACCTAATAAGTTTTATTCCGAATATCGCTAGCCCGCGCGGAGACGCGTCTCTGGACACCTCGCCCGCGCCCCTAGCCCGAATAAAACATATCTTTTTCAAAAGGATGGTTTTTTCATGCATTCCTGTTAGTACCCAAAATCTACCTAAGGGATTGAATTAAAAACACAAACGTTGATATCTTCGCTTCCAGACGTGCGATTTTGAAGCTGTTTTCAGCATTTTTAGACCAAACTAGGCCTCCGCCTACGTTCTGACCATATCGCACGCATTTACACGCGCGTCGGGACTTCATCCCTACTAACACTCAGGAATTTCCGAATTTTTCATAGTGGGTTCTCAAAATTAATTGTTTTTCTAAATTCTTTTGCGAAGGTAACGTTGGTTTGTAGTTTAAATGGTCCTCACCCTTCATCCCTGAATTCTGGTCCGTGATCCGTGTCCCGGTCTCCAGGTTGTGGGGTGAAATTCGAAATTTTTTGGTTCAAAAACTGGTTTTTTGACCGAAACTCAAAATTTTTGGTCGGCACCTAATAAGTTTTATTCCGAATATCGCTAGCCCGCGCGGAGACGCGTCTCTGGACACCTCGCCCGCGCCCCTAGCCCGAATAAAACATATCTTTTTCAAAAGGATGGTTTTTTCATGCATTCCTGTTAGTACCCAAAATCTACCTAAGGGATTGAATTAAAAACACAAACGTTGATATCTTCGCTTCCAGACGTGCGATTTTGAAGCTGTTTTCAGCATTTTTAGACCAAACTAGGCCTCCGCCTACGTTCTGACCATATCGCACGCATTTACACGCGCGTCGGGACTTCATCCCTACTAACACTCAGGAATTTCCGAATTTTTCATAGTGGGTTCTCAAAATTAATTGTTTTTCTAAATTCTTTTGCGAAGGTAACGTTGGTTTGTAGTTTAAATGGTCCTCACCCTTCATCCCTGAATTCTGGTCCGTGATCCGTGTCCCGGTCTCCAGGTTGTGGGGTGAAATTCGAAATTTTTTGGTTCAAAAACTGGTTTTTTGACCGAAACTCAAAATTTTTGGTCGGCACCTAATAAGTTTTATTCCGAATATCGCTAGCCCGCGCGGAGACGCGTCTCTGGACACCTCGCCCGCGCCCCTAGCCCGAATAAAACATATCTTTTTCAAAAGGATGGTTTTTTCATGCATTCCTGTTAGTACCCAAAATCTACCTAAGGGATTGAATTAAAAACACAAACGTTGATATCTTCGCTTCCAGACGTGCGATTTTGAAGCTGTTTTCAGCATTTTTAGACCAAACTAGGCCTCCGCCTACGTTCTGACCATATCGCACGCATTTACACGCGCGTCGGGACTTCATCCCTACTAACACTCAGGAATTTCCGAATTTTTCATAGTGGGTTCTCAAAATTAATTGTTTTTCTAAATTCTTTTGCGAAGGTAACGTTGGTTTGTAGTTTAAATGGTCCTCACCCTTCATCCCTGAATTCTGGTCCGTGATCCGTGTCCCGGTCTCCAGGTTGTGGGGTGAAATTCGAAATTTTTTGGTTCAAAAACTGGTTTTTTGACCGAAACTCAAAATTTTTGGTCGGCACCTAATAAGTTTTATTCCGAATATCGCTAGCCCGCGCGGAGACGCGTCTCTGGACACCTCGCCCGCGCCCCTAGCCCGAATAAAACATATCTTTTTCAAAAGGATGGTTTTTTCATGCATTCCTGTTAGTACCCAAAATCTACCTAAGGGATTGAATTAAAAACACAAACGTTGATATCTTCGCTTCCAGACGTGCGATTTTGAAGCTGTTTTCAGCATTTTTAGACCAAACTAGGCCTCCGCCTACGTTCTGACCATATCGCACGCATTTACACGCGCGTCGGGACTTCATCCCTACTAACACTCAGGAATTTCCGAATTTTTCATAGTGGGTTCTCAAAATTAATTGTTTTTCTAAATTCTTTTGCGAAGGTAACGTTGGTTTGTAGTTTAAATGGTCCTCACCCTTCATCCCTGAATTCTGGTCCGTGATCCGTGTCCCGGTCTCCAGGTTGTGGGGTGAAATTCGAAATTTTTTGGTTCAAAAACTGGTTTTTTGACCGAAACTCAAAATTTTTGGTCGGCACCTAATAAGTTTTATTCCGAATATCGCTAGCCCGCGCGGAGACGCGTCTCTGGACACCTCGCCCGCGCCCCTAGCCCGAATAAAACATATCTTTTTCAAAAGGATGGTTTTTTCATGCATTCCTGTTAGTACCCAAAATCTACCTAAGGGATTGAATTAAAAACACAAACGTTGATATCTTCGCTTCCAGACGTGCGATTTTGAAGCTGTTTTCAGCATTTTTAGACCAAACTAGGCCTCCGCCTACGTTCTGACCATATCGCACGCATTTACACGCGCGTCGGGACTTCATCCCTACTAACACTCAGGAATTTCCGAATTTTTCATAGTGGGTTCTCAAAATTAATTGTTTTTCTAAATTCTTTTGCGAAGGTAACGTTGGTTTGTAGTTTAAATGGTCCTCACCCTTCATCCCTGAATTCTGGTCCGTGATCCGTGTCCCGGTCTCCAGGTTGTGGGGTGAAATTCGAAATTTTTTGGTTCAAAAACTGGTTTTTTGACCGAAACTCAAAATTTTTGGTCGGCACCTAATAAGTTTTATTCCGAATATCGCTAGCCCGCGCGGAGACGCGTCTCTGGACACCTCGCCCGCGCCCCTAGCCCGAATAAAACATATCTTTTTCAAAAGGATGGTTTTTTCATGCATTCCTGTTAGTACCCAAAATCTACCTAAGGGATTGAATTAAAAACACAAACGTTGATATCTTCGCTTCCAGACGTGCGATTTTGAAGCTGTTTTCAGCATTTTTAGACCAAACTAGGCCTCCGCCTACGTTCTGACCATATCGCACGCATTTACACGCGCGTCGGGACTTCATCCCTACTAACACTCAGGAATTTCCGAATTTTTCATAGTGGGTTCTCAAAATTAATTGTTTTTCTAAATTCTTTTGCGAAGGTAACGTTGGTTTGTAGTTTAAATGGTCCTCACCCTTCATCCCTGAATTCTGGTCCGTGATCCGTGTCCCGGTCTCCAGGTTGTGGGGTGAAATTCGAAATTTTTTGGTTCAAAAACTGGTTTTTTGACCGAAACTCAAAATTTTTGGTCGGCACCTAATAAGTTTTATTCCGAATATCGCTAGCCCGCGCGGAGACGCGTCTCTGGACACCTCGCCCGCGCCCCTAGCCCGAATAAAACATATCTTTTTCAAAAGGATGGTTTTTTCATGCATTCCTGTTAGTACCCAAAATCTACCTAAGGGATTGAATTAAAAACACAAACGTTGATATCTTCGCTTCCAGACGTGCGATTTTGAAGCTGTTTTCAGCATTTTTAGACCAAACTAGGCCTCCGCCTACGTTCTGACCATATCGCACGCATTTACACGCGCGTCGGGACTTCATCCCTACTAACACTCAGGAATTTCCGAATTTTTCATAGTGGGTTCTCAAAATTAATTGTTTTTCTAAATTCTTTTGCGAAGGTAACGTTGGTTTGTAGTTTAAATGGTCCTCACCCTTCATCCCTGAATTCTGGTCCGTGATCCGTGTCCCGGTCTCCAGGTTGTGGGGTGAAATTCGAAATTTTTTGGTTCAAAAACTGGTTTTTTGACCGAAACTCAAAATTTTTGGTCGGCACCTAATAAGTTTTATTCCGAATATCGCTAGCCCGCGCGGAGACGCGTCTCTGGACACCTCGCCCGCGCCCCTAGCCCGAATAAAACATATCTTTTTCAAAAGGATGGTTTTTTCATGCATTCCTGTTAGTACCCAAAATCTACCTAAGGGATTGAATTAAAAACACAAACGTTGATATCTTCGCTTCCAGACGTGCGATTTTGAAGCTGTTTTCAGCATTTTTAGACCAAACTAGGCCTCCGCCTACGTTCTGACCATATCGCACGCATTTACACGCGCGTCGGGACTTCATCCCTACTAACACTCAGGAATTTCCGAATTTTTCATAGTGGGTTCTCAAAATTAATTGTTTTTCTAAATTCTTTTGCGAAGGTAACGTTGGTTTGTAGTTTAAATGGTCCTCACCCTTCATCCCTGAATTCTGGTCCGTGATCCGTGTCCCGGTCTCCAGGTTGTGGGGTGAAATTCGAAATTTTTTGGTTCAAAAACTGGTTTTTTGACCGAAACTCAAAATTTTTGGTCGGCACCTAATAAGTTTTATTCCGAATATCGCTAGCCCGCGCGGAGACGCGTCTCTGGACACCTCGCCCGCGCCCCTAGCCCGAATAAAACATATCTTTTTCAAAAGGATGGTTTTTTCATGCATTCCTGTTAGTACCCAAAATCTACCTAAGGGATTGAATTAAAAACACAAACGTTGATATCTTCGCTTCCAGACGTGCGATTTTGAAGCTGTTTTCAGCATTTTTAGACCAAACTAGGCCTCCGCCTACGTTCTGACCATATCGCACGCATTTACACGCGCGTCGGGACTTCATCCCTACTAACACTCAGGAATTTCCGAATTTTTCATAGTGGGTTCTCAAAATTAATTGTTTTTCTAAATTCTTTTGCGAAGGTAACGTTGGTTTGTAGTTTAAATGGTCCTCACCCTTCATCCCTGAATTCTGGTCCGTGATCCGTGTCCCGGTCTCCAGGTTGTGGGGTGAAATTCGAAATTTTTTGGTTCAAAAACTGGTTTTTTGACCGAAACTCAAAATTTTTGGTCGGCACCTAATAAGTTTTATTCCGAATATCGCTAGCCCGCGCGGAGACGCGTCTCTGGACACCTCGCCCGCGCCCCTAGCCCGAATAAAACATATCTTTTTCAAAAGGATGGTTTTTTCATGCATTCCTGTTAGTACCCAAAATCTACCTAAGGGATTGAATTAAAAACACAAACGTTGATATCTTCGCTTCCAGACGTGCGATTTTGAAGCTGTTTTCAGCATTTTTAGACCAAACTAGGCCTCCGCCTACGTTCTGACCATATCGCACGCATTTACACGCGCGTCGGGACTTCATCCCTACTAACACTCAGGAATTTCCGAATTTTTCATAGTGGGTTCTCAAAATTAATTGTTTTTCTAAATTCTTTTGCGAAGGTAACGTTGGTTTGTAGTTTAAATGGTCCTCACCCTTCATCCCTGAATTCTGGTCCGTGATCCGTGTCCCGGTCTCCAGGTTGTGGGGTGAAATTCGAAATTTTTTGGTTCAAAAACTGGTTTTTTGACCGAAACTCAAAATTTTTGGTCGGCACCTAATAAGTTTTATTCCGAATATCGCTAGCCCGCGCGGAGACGCGTCTCTGGACACCTCGCCCGCGCCCCTAGCCCGAATAAAACATATCTTTTTCAAAAGGATGGTTTTTTCATGCATTCCTGTTAGTACCCAAAATCTACCTAAGGGATTGAATTAAAAACACAAACGTTGATATGTTCGCTTCCAGACGTGCGATTTTGAAGCTGTTTTCAGCATTTTTAGACCAAACTAGGCCTCCGCCTACGTTCTGACCATATCGCACGCATTTACACGCGCGTCGGGACTTCATCCCTACTAACACTCAGGAATTTCCGAATTTTTCATAGTGGGTTCTCAAAATTAATTGTTTTTCTAAATTCTTTTGCGAAGGTAACGTTGGTTTGTAGTTTAAATGGTCCTCACCCTTCATCCCTGAATTCTGGTCCGTGATCCGTGTCCCGGTCTCCAGGTTGTGGGGTGAAATTCGAAATTTTTTGGTTCAAAAACTGGTTTTTTGACCGAAACTCAAAATTTTTGGTCGGCACCTAATAAGTTTTATTCCGAATATAGCTAGCCCGCGCGGAGACGCGTCTCTGGACACCTCGCCCGCGCCCCTAGCCCGAATAAAACATATCTTTTTCAAAAGGATGGTTTTTTCATGCATTCCTGTTAGTACCCAAAATCTACCTAAGGGATTGAATTAAAAACACAAACGTTGATATCTTCGCTTCCAGACGTGCGATTTTGAAGCTGTTTTCAGCATTTTTAGACCAAACTAGGCCTCCGCCTACGTTCTGACCATATCGCACGCATTTACACGCGCGTCGGGACTTCATCCCTACTAACACTCAGGAATTTCCGAATTTTTCATAGTGGGTTCTCAAAATTAATTGTTTTTCTAAATTCTTTTGCGAAGGTAACGTTGGTTTGTAGTTTAAATGGTCCTCACCCTTCATCCCTGAATTCTGGTCCGTGATCCGTGTCCCGGTCTCCAGGTTGTGGGGTGAAATTCGAAATTTTTTGGTTCAAAAACTGGTTTTTTGACCGAAACTCAAAATTTTTGGTCGGCACCTAATAAGTTTTATTCCGAATATCGCTAGCCCGCGCGGAGACGCGTCTCTGGACACCTCGCCCGCGCCCCTAGCCCGAATAAAACATATCTTTTTCAAAAGGATGGTTTTTTCATGCATTCCTGTTAGTACCCAAAATCTACCTAAGGGATTGAATTAAAAACACAAACGTTGATATCTTCGCTTCCAGACGTGCGATTTTGAAGCTGTTTTCAGCATTTTTAGACCAAACTAGGCCTCCGCCTACGTTCTGACCATATCGCACGCATTTACACGCGCGTCGGGACTTCATCCCTACTAACACTCAGGAATTTCCGAATTTTTCATAGTGGGTTCTCAAAATTAATTGTTTTTCTAAATTCTTTTGCGAAGGTAACGTTGGTTTGTAGTTTAAATGGTCCTCACCCTTCATCCCTGAATTCTGGTCCGTGATCCGTGTCCCGGTCTCCAGGTTGTGGGGTGAAATTCGAAATTTTTTGGTTCAAAAACTGGTTTTTTGACCGAAACTCAAAATTTTTGGTCGGCACCTAATAAGTTTTATTCCGAATATCGCTAGCCCGCGCGGAGACGCGTCTCTGGACACCTCGCCCGCGCCCCTAGCCCGAATAAAACATATCTTTTTCAAAAGGATGGTTTTTTCATGCATTCCTGTTAGTACCCAAAATCTACCTAAGGGATTGAATTAAAAACACAAACGTTGATATCTTCGCTTCCAGACGTGCGATTTTGAAGCTGTTTTCAGCATTTTTAGACCAAACTAGGCCTCCGCCTACGTTCTGACCATATCGCACGCATTTACACGCGCGTCGGGACTTCATCCCTACTAACACTCAGGAATTTCCGAATTTTTCATAGTGGGTTCTCAAAATTAATTGTTTTTCTAAATTCTTTTGCGAAGGTAACGTTGGTTTGTAGTTTAAATGGTCCTCACCCTTCATCCCTGAATTCTGGTCCGTGATCCGTGTCCCGGTCTCCAGGTTGTGGGGTGAAATTCGAAATTTTTTGGTTCAAAAACTGGTTTTTTGACCGAAACTCAAAATTTTTGGTCGGCACCTAATAAGTTTTATTCCGAATATCGCTAGCCCGCGCGGAGACGCGTCTCTGGACACCTCGCCCGCGCCCCTAGCCCGAATAAAACATATCTTTTTCAAAAGGATGGTTTTTTCATGCATTCCTGTTAGTACCCAAAATCTACCTAAGGGATTGAATTAAAAACACAAACGTTGATATCTTCGCTTCCAGACGTGCGATTTTGAAGCTGTTTTCAGCATTTTTAGACCAAACTAGGCCTCCGCCTACGTTCTGACCATATCGCACGCATTTACACGCGCGTCGGGACTTCATCCCTACTAACACTCAGGAATTTCCGAATTTTTCATAGTGGGTTCTCAAAATTAATTGTTTTTCTAAATTCTTTTGCGAAGGTAACGTTGGTTTGTAGTTTAAATGGTCCTCACCCTTCATCCCTGAATTCTGGTCCGTGATCCGTGTCCCGGTCTCCAGGTTGTGGGGTGAAATTCGAAATTTTTTGGTTCAAAAACTGGTTTTTTGACCGAAACTCAAAATTTTTGGTCGGCACCTAATAAGTTTTATTCCGAATATCGCTAGCCCGCGCGGAGACGCGTCTCTGGACACCTCGCCCGCGCCCCTAGCCCGAATAAAACATATCTTTTTCAAAAGGATGGTTTTTTCATGCATTCCTGTTAGTACCCAAAATCTACCTAAGGGATTGAATTAAAAACACAAACGTTGATATCTTCGCTTCCAGACGTGCGATTTTGAAGCTGTTTTCAGCATTTTTAGACCAAACTAGGCCTCCGCCTACGTTCTGACCATATCGCACGCATTTACACGCGCGTCGGGACTTCATCCCTACTAACACTCAGGAATTTCCGAATTTTTCATAGTGGGTTCTCAAAATTAATTGTTTTTCTAAATTCTTTTGCGAAGGTAACGTTGGTTTGTAGTTTAAATGGTCCTCACCCTTCATCCCTGAATTCTGGTCCGTGATCCGTGTCCCGGTCTCCAGGTTGTGGGGTGAAATTCGAAATTTTTTGGTTCAAAAACTGGTTTTTTGACCGAAACTCAAAATTTTTGGTCGGCACCTAATAAGTTTTATTCCGAATATCGCTAGCCCGCGCGGAGACGCGTCTCTGGACACCTCGCCCGCGCCCCTAGCCCGAATAAAACATATCTTTTTCAAAAGGATGGTTTTTTCATGCATTCCTGTTAGTACCCAAAATCTACCTAAGGGATTGAATTAAAAACACAAACGTTGATATCTTCGCTTCCAGACGTGCGATTTTGAAGCTGTTTTCAGCATTTTTAGACCAAACTAGGCCTCCGCCTACGTTCTGACCATATCGCACGCATTTACACGCGCGTCGGGACTTCATCCCTACTAACACTCAGGAATTTCCGAATTTTTCATAGTGGGTTCTCAAAATTAATTGTTTTTCTAAATTCTTTTGCGAAGGTAACGTTGGTTTGTAGTTTAAATGGTCCTCACCCTTCATCCCTGAATTCTGGTCCGTGATCCGTGTCCCGGTCTCCAGGTTGTGGGGTGAAATTCGAAATTTTTTGGTTCAAAAACTGGTTTTTTGACCGAAACTCAAAATTTTTGGTCGGCACCTAATAAGTTTTATTCCGAATATCGCTAGCCCGCGCGGAGACGCGTCTCTGGACACCTCGCCCGCGCCCCTAGCCCGAATAAAACATATCTTTTTCAAAAGGATGGTTTTTTCATGCATTCCTGTTAGTACCCAAAATCTACCTAAGGGATTGAATTAAAAACACAAACGTTGATATCTTCGCTTCCAGACGTGCGATTTTGAAGCTGTTTTCAGCATTTTTAGACCAAACTAGGCCTCCGCCTACGTTCTGACCATATCGCACGCATTTACACGCGCGTCGGGACTTCATCCCTACTAACACTCAGGAATTTCCGAATTTTTCATAGTGGGTTCTCAAAATTAATTGTTTTTCTAAATTCTTTTGCGAAGGTAACGTTGGTTTGTAGTTTAAATGGTCCTCACCCTTCATCCCTGAATTCTGGTCCGTGATCCGTGTCCCGGTCTCCAGGTTGTGGGGTGAAATTCGAAATTTTTTGGTTCAAAAACTGGTTTTTTGACCGAAACTCAAAATTTTTGGTCGGCACCTAATAAGTTTTATTCCGAATATCGCTAGCCCGCGCGGAGACGCGTCTCTGGACACCTCGCCCGCGCCCCTAGCCCGAATAAAACATATCTTTTTCAAAAGGATGGTTTTTTCATGCATTCCTGTTAGTACCCAAAATCTACCTAAGGGATTGAATTAAAAACACAAACGTTGATATCTTCGCTTCCAGACGTGCGATTTTGAAGCTGTTTTCAGCATTTTTAGACCAAACTAGGCCTCCGCCTACGTTCTGACCATATCGCACGCATTTACACGCGCGTCGGGACTTCATCCCTACTAACACTCAGGAATTTCCGAATTTTTCATAGTGGGTTCTCAAAATTAATTGTTTTTCTAAATTCTTTTGCGAAGGTAACGTTGGTTTGTAGTTTAAATGGTCCTCACCCTTCATCCCTGAATTCTGGTCCGTGATCCGTGTCCCGGTCTCCAGGTTGTGGGGTGAAATTCGAAATTTTTTGGTTCAAAAACTGGTTTTTTGACCGAAACTCAAAATTTTTGGTCGGCACCTAATAAGTTTTATTCCGAATATCGCTAGCCCGCGCGGAGACGCGTCTCTGGACACCTCGCCCGCGCCCCTAGCCCGAATAAAACATATCTTTTTCAAAAGGATGGTTTTTTCATGCATTCCTGTTAGTACCCAAAATCTACCTAAGGGATTGAATTAAAAACACAAACGTTGATATCTTCGCTTCCAGACGTGCGATTTTGAAGCTGTTTTCAGCATTTTTAGACCAAACTAGGCCTCCGCCTACGTTCTGACCATATCGCACGCATTTACACGCGCGTCGGGACTTCATCCCTACTAACACTCAGGAATTTCCGAATTTTTCATAGTGGGTTCTCAAAATTAATTGTTTTTCTAAATTCTTTTGCGAAGGTAACGTTGGTTTGTAGTTTAAATGGTCCTCACCCTTCATCCCTGAATTCTGGTCCGTGATCCGTGTCCCGGTCTCCAGGTTGTGGGGTGAAATTCGAAATTTTTTGGTTCAAAAACTGGTTTTTTGACCGAAACTCAAAATTTTTGGTCGGCACCTAATAAGTTTTATTCCGAATATCGCTAGCCCGCGCGGAGACGCGTCTCTGGACACCTCGCCCGCGCCCCTAGCCCGAATAAAACATATCTTTTTCAAAAGGATGGTTTTTTCATGCATTCCTGTTAGTACCCAAAATCTACCTAAGGGATTGAATTAAAAACACAAACGTTGATATCTTCGCTTCCAGACGTGCGATTTTGAAGCTGTTTTCAGCATTTTTAGACCAAACTAGGCCTCCGCCTACGTTCTGACCATATCGCACGCATTTACACGCGCGTCGGGACTTCATCCCTACTAACACTCAGGAATTTCCGAATTTTTCATAGTGGGTTCTCAAAATTAATTGTTTTTCTAAATTCTTTTGCGAAGGTAACGTTGGTTTGTAGTTTAAATGGTCCTCACCCTTCATCCCTGAATTCTGGTCCGTGATCCGTGTCCCGGTCTCCAGGTTGTGGGGTGAAATTCGAAATTTTTTGGTTCAAAAACTGGTTTTTTGACCGAAACTCAAAATTTTTGGTCGGCACCTAATAAGTTTTATTCCGAATATCGCTAGCCCGCGCGGAGACGCGTCTCTGGACACCTCGCCCGCGCCCCTAGCCCGAATAAAACATATCTTTTTCAAAAGGATGGTTTTTTCATGCATTCCTGTTAGTACCCAAAATCTACCTAAGGGATTGAATTAAAAACACAAACGTTGATATCTTCGCTTCCAGACGTGCGATTTTGAAGCTGTTTTCAGCATTTTTAGACCAAACTAGGCCTCCGCCTACGTTCTGACCATATCGCACGCATTTACACGCGCGTCGGGACTTCATCCCTACTAACACTCAGGAATTTCCGAATTTTTCATAGTGGGTTCTCAAAATTAATTGTTTTTCTAAATTCTTTTGCGAAGGTAACGTTGGTTTGTAGTTTAAATGGTCCTCACCCTTCATCCCTGAATTCTGGTCCGTGATCCGTGTCCCGGTCTCCAGGTTGTGGGGTGAAATTCGAAATTTTTTGGTTCAAAAACTGGTTTTTTGACCGAAACTCAAAATTTTTGGTCGGCACCTAATAAGTTTTATTCCGAATATCGCTAGCCCGCGCGGAGACGCGTCTCTGGACACCTCGCCCGCGCCCCTAGCCCGAATAAAACATATCTTTTTCAAAAGGATGGTTTTTTCATGCATTCCTGTTAGTACCCAAAATCTACCTAAGGGATTGAATTAAAAACACAAACGTTGATATCTTCGCTTCCAGACGTGCGATTTTGAAGCTGTTTTCAGCATTTTTAGACCAAACTAGGCCTCCGCCTACGTTCTGACCATATCGCACGCATTTACACGCGCGTCGGGACTTCATCCCTACTAACACTCAGGAATTTCCGAATTTTTCATAGTGGGTTCTCAAAATTAATTGTTTTTCTAAATTCTTTTGCGAAGGTAACGTTGGTTTGTAGTTTAAATGGTCCTCACCCTTCATCCCTGAATTCTGGTCCGTGATCCGTGTCCCGGTCTCCAGGTTGTGGGGTGAAATTCGAAATTTTTTGGTTCAAAAACTGGTTTTTTGACCGAAACTCAAAATTTTTGGTCGGCACCTAATAAGTTTTATTCCGAATATCGCTAGCCCGCGCGGAGACGCGTCTCTGGACACCTCGCCCGCGCCCCTAGCCCGAATAAAACATATCTTTTTCAAAAGGATGGTTTTTTCATGCATTCCTGTTAGTACCCAAAATCTACCTAAGGGATTGAATTAAAAACACAAACGTTGATATCTTCGCTTCCAGACGTGCGATTTTGAAGCTGTTTTCAGCATTTTTAGACCAAACTAGGCCTCCGCCTACGTTCTGACCATATCGCACGCATTTACACGCGCGTCGGGACTTCATCCCTACTAACACTCAGGAATTTCCGAATTTTTCATAGTGGGTTCTCAAAATTAATTGTTTTTCTAAATTCTTTTGCGAAGGTAACGTTGGTTTGTAGTTTAAATGGTCCTCACCCTTCATCCCTGAATTCTGGTCCGTGATCCGTGTCCCGGTCTCCAGGTTGTGGGGTGAAATTCGAAATTTTTTGGTTCAAAAACTGGTTTTTTGACCGAAACTCAAAATTTTTGGTCGGCACCTAATAAGTTTTATTCCGAATATCGCTAGCCCGCGCGGAGACGCGTCTCTGGACACCTCGCCCGCGCCCCTAGCCCGAATAAAACATATCTTTTTCAAAAGGATGGTTTTTTCATGCATTCCTGTTAGTACCCAAAATCTACCTAAGGGATTGAATTAAAAACACAAACGTTGATATCTTCGCTTCCAGACGTGCGATTTTGAAGCTGTTTTCAGCATTTTTAGACCAAACTAGGCCTCCGCCTACGTTCTGACCATATCGCACGCATTTACACGCGCGTCGGGACTTCATCCCTACTAACACTCAGGAATTTCCGAATTTTTCATAGTGGGTTCTCAAAATTAATTGTTTTTCTAAATTCTTTTGCGAAGGTAACGTTGGTTTGTAGTTTAAATGGTCCTCACCCTTCATCCCTGAATTCTGGTCCGTGATCCGTGTCCCGGTCTCCAGGTTGTGGGGTGAAATTCGAAATTTTTTGGTTCAAAAACTGGTTTTTTGACCGAAACTCAAAATTTTTGGTCGGCACCTAATAAGTTTTATTCCGAATATCGCTAGCCCGCGCGGAGACGCGTCTCTGGACACCTCGCCCGCGCCCCTAGCCCGAATAAAACATATCTTTTTCAAAAGGATGGTTTTTTCATGCATTCCTGTTAGTACCCAAAATCTACCTAAGGGATTGAATTAAAAACACAAACGTTGATATCTTCGCTTCCAGACGTGCGATTTTGAAGCTGTTTTCAGCATTTTTAGACCAAACTAGGCCTCCGCCTACGTTCTGACCATATCGCACGCATTTACACGCGCGTCGGGACTTCATCCCTACTAACACTCAGGAATTTCCGAATTTTTCATAGTGGGTTCTCAAAATTAATTGTTTTTCTAAATTCTTTTGCGAAGGTAACGTTGGTTTGTAGTTTAAATGGTCCTCACCCTTCATCCCTGAATTCTGGTCCGTGATCCGTGTCCCGGTCTCCAGGTTGTGGGGTGAAATTCGAAATTTTTTGGTTCAAAAACTGGTTTTTTGACCGAAACTCAAAATTTTTGGTCGGCACCTAATAAGTTTTATTCCGAATATCGCTAGCCCGCGCGGAGACGCGTCTCTGGACACCTCGCCCGCGCCCCTAGCCCGAATAAAACATATCTTTTTCAAAAGGATGGTTTTTTCATGCATTCCTGTTAGTACCCAAAATCTACCTAAGGGATTGAATTAAAAACACAAACGTTGATATCTTCGCTTCCAGACGTGCGATTTTGAAGCTGTTTTCAGCATTTTTAGACCAAACTAGGCCTCCGCCTACGTTCTGACCATATCGCACGCATTTACACGCGCGTCGGGACTTCATCCCTACTAACACTCAGGAATTTCCGAATTTTTCATAGTGGGTTCTCAAAATTAATTGTTTTTCTAAATTCTTTTGCGAAGGTAACGTTGGTTTGTAGTTTAAATGGTCCTCACCCTTCATCCCTGAATTCTGGTCCGTGATCCGTGTCCCGGTCTCCAGGTTGTGGGGTGAAATTCGAAATTTTTTGGTTCAAAAACTGGTTTTTTGACCGAAACTCAAAATTTTTGGTCGGCACCTAATAAGTTTTATTCCGAATATCGCTAGCCCGCGCGGAGACGCGTCTCTGGACACCTCGCCCGCGCCCCTAGCCCGAATAAAACATATCTTTTTCAAAAGGATGGTTTTTTCATGCATTCCTGTTAGTACCCAAAATCTACCTAAGGGATTGAATTAAAAACACAAACGTTGATATCTTCGCTTCCAGACGTGCGATTTTGAAGCTGTTTTCAGCATTTTTAGACCAAACTAGGCCTCCGCCTACGTTCTGACCATATCGCACGCATTTACACGCGCGTCGGGACTTCATCCCTACTAACACTCAGGAATTTCCGAATTTTTCATAGTGGGTTCTCAAAATTAATTGTTTTTCTAAATTCTTTTGCGAAGGTAACGTTGGTTTGTAGTTTAAATGGTCCTCACCCTTCATCCCTGAATTCTGGTCCGTGATCCGTGTCCCGGTCTCCAGGTTGTGGGGTGAAATTCGAAATTTTTTGGTTCAAAAACTGGTTTTTTGACCGAAACTCAAAATTTTTGGTCGGCACCTAATAAGTTTTATTCCGAATATCGCTAGCCCGCGCGGAGACGCGTCTCTGGACACCTCGCCCGCGCCCCTAGCCCGAATAAAACATATCTTTTTCAAAAGGATGGTTTTTTCATGCATTCCTGTTAGTACCCAAAATCTACCTAAGGGATTGAATTAAAAACACAAACGTTGATATCTTCGCTTCCAGACGTGCGATTTTGAAGCTGTTTTCAGCATTTTTAGACCAAACTAGGCCTCCGCCTACGTTCTGACCATATCGCACGCATTTACACGCGCGTCGGGACTTCATCCCTACTAACACTCAGGAATTTCCGAATTTTTCATAGTGGGTTCTCAAAATTAATTGTTTTTCTAAATTCTTTTGCGAAGGTAACGTTGGTTTGTAGTTTAAATGGTCCTCACCCTTCATCCCTGAATTCTGGTCCGTGATCCGTGTCCCGGTCTCCAGGTTGTGGGGTGAAATTCGAAATTTTTTGGTTCAAAAACTGGTTTTTTGACCGAAACTCAAAATTTTTGGTCGGCACCTAATAAGTTTTATTCCGAATATCGCTAGCCCGCGCGGAGACGCGTCTCTGGACACCTCGCCCGCGCCCCTAGCCCGAATAAAACATATCTTTTTCAAAAGGATGGTTTTTTCATGCATTCCTGTTAGTACCCAAAATCTACCTAAGGGATTGAATTAAAAACACAAACGTTGATATCTTCGCTTCCAGACGTGCGATTTTGAAGCTGTTTTCAGCATTTTTAGACCAAACTAGGCCTCCGCCTACGTTCTGACCATATCGCACGCATTTACACGCGCGTCGGGACTTCATCCCTACTAACACTCAGGAATTTCCGAATTTTTCATAGTGGGTTCTCAAAATTAATTGTTTTTCTAAATTCTTTTGCGAAGGTAACGTTGGTTTGTAGTTTAAATGGTCCTCACCCTTCATCCCTGAATTCTGGTCCGTGATCCGTGTCCCGGTCTCCAGGTTGTGGGGTGAAATTCGAAATTTTTTGGTTCAAAAACTGGTTTTTTGACCGAAACTCAAAATTTTTGGTCGGCACCTAATAAGTTTTATTCCGAATATCGCTAGCCCGCGCGGAGACGCGTCTCTGGACACCTCGCCCGCGCCCCTAGCCCGAATAAAACATATCTTTTTCAAAAGGATGGTTTTTTCATGCATTCCTGTTAGTACCCAAAATCTACCTAAGGGATTGAATTAAAAACACAAACGTTGATATCTTCGCTTCCAGACGTGCGATTTTGAAGCTGTTTTCAGCATTTTTAGACCAAACTAGGCCTCCGCCTACGTTCTGACCATATCGCACGCATTTACACGCGCGTCGGGACTTCATCCCTACTAACACTCAGGAATTTCCGAATTTTTCATAGTGGGTTCTCAAAATTAATTGTTTTTCTAAATTCTTTTGCGAAGGTAACGTTGGTTTGTAGTTTAAATGGTCCTCACCCTTCATCCCTGAATTCTGGTCCGTGATCCGTGTCCCGGTCTCCAGGTTGTGGGGTGAAATTCGAAATTTTTTGGTTCAAAAACTGGTTTTTTGACCGAAACTCAAAATTTTTGGTCGGCACCTAATAAGTTTTATTCCGAATATCGCTAGCCCGCGCGGAGACGCGTCTCTGGACACCTCGCCCGCGCCCCTAGCCCGAATAAAACATATCTTTTTCAAAAGGATGGTTTTTTCATGCATTCCTGTTAGTACCCAAAATCTACCTAAGGGATTGAATTAAAAACACAAACGTTGATATCTTCGCTTCCAGACGTGCGATTTTGAAGCTGTTTTCAGCATTTTTAGACCAAACTAGGCCTCCGCCTACGTTCTGACCATATCGCACGCATTTACACGCGCGTCGGGACTTCATCCCTACTAACACTCAGGAATTTCCGAATTTTTCATAGTGGGTTCTCAAAATTAATTGTTTTTCTAAATTCTTTTGCGAAGGTAACGTTGGTTTGTAGTTTAAATGGTCCTCACCCTTCATCCCTGAATTCTGGTCCGTGATCCGTGTCCCGGTCTCCAGGTTGTGGGGTGAAATTCGAAATTTTTTGGTTCAAAAACTGGTTTTTTGACCGAAACTCAAAATTTTTGGTCGGCACCTAATAAGTTTTATTCCGAATATCGCTAGCCCGCGCGGAGACGCGTCTCTGGACACCTCGCCCGCGCCCCTAGCCCGAATAAAACATATCTTTTTCAAAAGGATGGTTTTTTCATGCATTCCTGTTAGTACCCAAAATCTACCTAAGGGATTGAATTAAAAACACAAACGTTGATATCTTCGCTTCCAGACGTGCGATTTTGAAGCTGTTTTCAGCATTTTTAGACCAAACTAGGCCTCCGCCTACGTTCTGACCATATCGCACGCATTTACACGCGCGTCGGGACTTCATCCCTACTAACACTCAGGAATTTCCGAATTTTTCATAGTGGGTTCTCAAAATTAATTGTTTTTCTAAATTCTTTTGCGAAGGTAACGTTGGTTTGTAGTTTAAATGGTCCTCACCCTTCATCCCTGAATTCTGGTCCGTGATCCGTGTCCCGGTCTCCAGGTTGTGGGGTGAAATTCGAAATTTTTTGGTTCAAAAACTGGTTTTTTGACCGAAACTCAAAATTTTTGGTCGGCACCTAATAAGTTTTATTCCGAATATCGCTAGCCCGCGCGGAGACGCGTCTCTGGACACCTCGCCCGCGCCCCTAGCTCGAATAAATTTTGCCCGCCCACCCGCCCTCTGGGTTATAGGAAGGTAGACGTGGGATTTTCGGCAAAATTATTTTTCCTTTTTAATATTATTTAGGCCTGAAAATAGGGGTTTAGTAGGGAAAGCTCGTTTTTAAACAATCCAGACCTGAATTTTTATGAAATTTTAATATTAATATTTAGATATTATATTTAATTTGGTATTTTTATTGTACTTTGTTGTTTGTATATTAGTTGATTTATTTGTTATAGGTATTTATTGTGTTCCCCTCTTTACAGGGTCACATAAATATCAGTGTTCCTCTGAACTTCTCTCGAGCGGACATTGCGGTTCCGTCCTCCTCTTTACAGGGGTCTGTTCTAGTAGTGCCTGCTCCCATTCATAATGTTTCGCACCCCATCCAGCACCGTGAGGGCCCAAGGCTCTAGTGGCTCGCCGCGATCGGCGGAGGATGCGATGCCTTCTTCTGCTGACGCAAGGAGGAGAATTTCTTTCGGTGAAGAAACTCCTTCTGCGTCGCAGGGGGGCCCTGCCACTCCGGGGACGCGCCGAGCTGCTATGGATGCCTCAAGACCGCTCAAAAAGCCTGAGGCGAAGTACCGCAGTCGCACTGATGAGGCGAGAGCTTGCCTAAATAAGGCTAAGCTAAATTTGGGCAACTCTCGCAACCTCAGGACCGACATTAAGACTGCGGTGCTCGAGGCCATTAACAGGCTTTTTGAGCTTGTCAAGGAGTCCGAACGCGACAAGGCCCCTGCCGCACCCGTCGCCATACCGGAAACCGCGCCTACTGCCGACCATGGTCCCCAGTCTGATCCTGAGATTCTTGTTAGCCAGACTGAGCTCGTCAGGACGATGAAGGAGCACATTACCTTAATAAAGGAGAACTCCGACGAGCTGTTCAAGCTGCGAGACAGTCTAGCTAGCAGGGAATGTGTTGGGGAGACAACTTACGCTAATGTTGCAGCTGTGACGAAGAGCCACACCAGGGCACAGGCCCTGGAGCGAACCACGTTGCATTCCGTAGTTGTCTCCTCAACACAGGAGATGGACACGGGGGACGAGATTCTGGAGAGAGTCAGGAAGGCGGTCGACGCGAAGGAGGGCTGGGTGCGAGTGGAAAGAGTGCGAAAAGCTAAAGATCAAAAGATCATAATGGGGTGCAAAACAAGGGAGGAGAGGTCGAAGCTTAAGAAGCGACTGAGAGCAGCCGGAGAGAACCTCGTTGTCGAGGAGGTGGCGAATCGGGACCCGCTTCTGGTTCTTAGGGACGTGTTGTCAGTACACAGTGACGACGACGTACTTAAAGCCCTTAAGAACCAGAATCGGGAGATCTTTCACGGCCTCGACGACGGGGACCAAAGAATGACGGTTAAATACCGCAAGAAAAATAAAAACCCGCACACGAACAGCATTGTGTTGAGTGTGTCCCCCACGATCTGGAGGCGGGCACTCGAAGGAGGCAAGCTTCGGGTTGACCTTCAGAGAGTGCGCGTTGAGGACCAGACGCCTCTGGTGCAGTGTACCCGCTGCCTGGCATACGGACACGGCAAACGCCTGTGCACGGAGCCAGCCGATCTCTGTAGCCACTGCGGCGGTCCACACCTTAGGTTGGACTGCCCAGTCAAACAGACCGGCGAAGCAGCGGTGTGCATTAACTGCACCAGAGCCAAAGAGCTGGGGGAGCACTTGCACAATGCTTTCAGTAATGAATGCCCGGTACGCAAGAAGTGGGACGCATTCGCTAGAGCCTCCATAGCATATTGCTAAAGTTGTCGGAGCGCCCACTTCCACGTACAAACTGAGGACTAGTTCGACACAGCTAAATAACAGACGAATAGAACGATCGAATATGGTTGGCTATACGAGAGCTGGGAACTGGAGTCAGTTTCATGAGAAACTGGCTCAAGTTAAGCATGTCCAGGTGTCGGCCCTGGTGGATTTGTCACGTTGTGTTGAACATGGTCATAGAAACCATAGTAATATTAAGTCCAAGATTAAAATTAAAATCAGTAGTATAAATAGTAAACAAAATAGATCATTTAGTAAAGTAAATAAGTTATATGATATGTTAGTGTATACTAAGTATATAGCTTAAGTATCATGGATATAGTAATAATAAACATTAAAGAACAAAATAAAAATGAAAAACATGGAAAACAATAAAGTAAGTGGAGATAATATTATTGTGGTTTAGGGGCATGAATATGGTTAAATAATAGTGACAAAACTAGTTTAGGAATATCATTTAAATAAATAGAATTTGAAATAGTATATATTATATAAGTAGAAAGATATTATTACAAATAAAATTGTAAATAACAAGAAAAGTTGTAATATAAAATAGACAAACTGTAGCGTGTTTAAATAAAACAGAACATTCTCTAAACAAAATGCACAAAAGTGGTCTCTCCGGTCACCCAGTGGAATAAATAAGCCAAACAATCAGATACAAAGGGCTCTGATCCCCATGTCAGAGGAACACTGGCTAGGCAGGAGTGGTTTTTAGCCGGTTCGAGTCCGGCACTACCTCGACTGTCTCTCAGGAGACATTCTTGTGAGATAGTCGAGGTGTCCGTGGGGATTTCCCACTCCTGCCCAAACAAAAAAAAAAAAAAAAAAAAAAAAAAAACCTAACCTAACCTAACCTAACCTAACCTAACCTAACCTAACCTAACCTAACCTAACCTAACCTAACCTAACCTAACCTAACCTAACCTAACCTAACCTAACCTAACCTAACCCAGTACCCCCCCAACCTCCGTGGTGGTCGGATCGTTTTTAAAGCCGCTCCCTAGTTAAAAATTAGAAAAAGTGGTAAAAAGTGGTCGGATTTAAACGAATTAAGTGTCGTTAGATGCGGAAACTTGAGCCGCATAAAGTGCCGTGCGTTAATGTTGCCGTCCTATAGTGAAAAAGAAGTTTTCAGTCGAAAACCTCAGTTTTAGAGGTTAAGTGGAAAACTTCAAACAGGAAAACGAAAACGCTGCCGAATCTAAAGCGGTGACCCCCTGTTTTTTCACCGGCATCGTGTGGACACCGTGGTTCCCTATCATCTGGATCACCGAAAACCATCCTGTCATCACGCAACTGCGACTTATTCAGGATTTTCTAAAAACCACGTGCCCTGAAAAAGCGGAAGGAGTGGACACAGAGGCGTCAAACTTGGTGCCAACTTGAACCCCTACCACATAAGGCGAGTGCAACCTTTTTTGGAATTTTACGACTGCTGGTTTATTTTATATAACAGTTATAATTTTACAAATTTGGACTAATATATCTCCGGACAGAAGACACATTTCAAAATTTTTCAACTGCAGCCGGTTGCGCGCTCATCAGGACAATAGAGATCATAAGTTTTAGATTTTTATATCTAGTAGTTTTAAATTTATTTCATTTTTTATAAGAAAATCTATTTTTCAAAATTTTTCCATTTGGGTTTTAGTTTTTTATAGATTTGTTTATTGAACCTTGTAGTGCTCTATTTAGAATATTTTATATAAATTTTTCAGAATTTTTGGACGAGTGGTTCGAGAGTTATCGAATTTTATCTGTTTTTTGGCTGTAATTCAAAATTAAATAGGAAATATATATTTTTGACATTATTACAGGGTCCAATATACTTATTGTGACCCATTTAAGCCCAAACACGGGCAATATATCTTTTAAATTGGCTGTTTCATCCAAATTGCGCCATCTTGGTTTTTTGGTTTAAAATTTCAAATTACGATAACTCGAGAACCGTCGGTCCGATTTACACCGGAATTCCACTGGGGCTAGTGGCGTACGTGGTGCTTTAAGATACGACTACTTTCAGGCCATTTCAGGCTTCACAAATTCAAGTCGCTGAAACTGCTTTCAGGACATACCTGAAGTGACGCCGAGCTGTAGGTCCAAAACCCCGTCTTTCTGCGACGAAGGGTTCATAAGTTACGGACATTGTTAATCGACGTTTGACAGCTCGGCGGCCATCTTGTTTGACTTCAAACCGCCATAACTCCTAAACCGTGGGTCGTGGAAGCTAGCGGTTTTCGACACTGCACTTAGGGACTCATTGCCCTGAAGACCCCACTTTTTCAGGCGGTTTGGAGCCAAAAATTTTCAGGACCCTGAAAGTGGTTTCGGCGAACAGCGGAGCTCAGGCCGAGTTGGGAGAGCCCAAACTCGAGGGGTCTGCGGCTTTCCAGAGGGAAGTTATCGATGGTCAAAAACTGACTTTGACAGCACCGCGGCCATTTTATAAAACCTTTAGACGGCCATAACTTCCCAACGGAGAGTCGTAGAGGGCCGGGGTTTCCGCTGGACATACCGGTAGGGTTTAGGCTGTAAGATAAGTTGGTTTTCAGGCGTTTTCAGGACACAAATATTTTTCAGCCTGAAAACCATTCCGGTGGATTGGTCTCGCCAAGCCAATTCCGAAAAGCCCAAACACCAGGGTCTTTGGACCGGTGGTTCTAGAGATATCCCACTGTAACCACTTTTGGTTTTTAATTTTGACAAAAAACCAAATTTTTCAAGTTGGGATATCTCGGAAACCCCTTGGTATAACCATACCGAGCTTGGGGTCGTTTGAAAGGGCTTGGCAAGAGCTATCCACTGAAGCCAGTGGCACGGCTCTACATAGAGTCCTGTAGGAAAACACTCAGTATATTCGTTTTTGGACTCTTTTTCGACTGTTTTTATAGTTTGACCCGTTCTTTTGAACGTAGGGCTGACCGTGACCTACTCTATACAGAGAGCGAGACGACTTACTAAAGATTTTTTATAATCTTAAGTTTCTTTTTACATTTTATATTTTTAATTTACACTTTTACTTTTTTATTTTTACACCGTTTATTCTTTGACGCGAACCTCCGAGATGATCGGAATGAGGACCCCAATCAAGGCGAGGCCGGCTGAGGGTGAGAAATCACCGAAACCGTTGGCATCGCCTCCGAATGTGAGACGCAGCATCGCAGAATTGGAGGCTGCGGGGCCTTCAAACGCAAAACCAACACCCCCTCCCCCTTTAGTCACCAAGACGGCGCAGGCTGGCCCTGCGAAACTCACACAAAACAAGCCTCTGTCGAAATTCGTACAGGTGCACTCGCCACCGAAACCCCACTACGCGGATCGATCGGCAGAGGCGAAAGCCTGTTTGACCAGGGCAAAAGTTATGTTGAACACCTCTAGGAACACGAAAGGCGAAATAAAAACCGGCGTCTTCGAGGCGTTGGACAGGTTGTTCCAACTGGTTAAAGAGGCTGACAAGTTAATTAAAACAAAGGGAGTGGGGACCGATACCACACGGTCCGAAGGTGCCGCTGACCTCACTTTCACTAGCCTAGCCGACCCTAGCCAAAGCCACGGAAAACTCGAAGCTCAAATAGAGAGCCACTCATTGCTGCTAGAAAGCCACTCCAAAGAGATGGGGGAGCTGAAAGCAGCAATTGAGCAACACAAACGGATAATAGAGAACGGCGCTGCCATGACATACGCGAGCGTAGCCGCGACACACAGCGGGAAAGAAAACCCTTCGCGCAGCACGCTACACTCGATCGTGGTCACCTCCAAGGATGAGACAGAGACTGGGGACGAAGTACTGGATAAGGTGCGGAAGGTAGCTGACGCAAAAGAAGGCTGGGTAAAGGTGGAAAGGGTGAGGAAAGCCAAAGATAGAAAAATTATTATGGGCTTCCTAACTACCGAAGAAAGGGATAAGCTGAAGGGAAAATTGGCAAGAGAAAGTCAGGACCTCCATGTCGAGGAGGTAAAGAACAAGGACCCGTTGTTGATCCTCAGGAGTGTCCTCTCTGTAAATTCAGACGAGGACATCCTCAAGGCGATGAGGAATCAGAACCGGAATGTCTTTTACAACCTCGACAAAGAGGAGGACAGGGTAGTGGTGAAGTTCCGGAGGAAGACCAGGAACCCACACACCTGCCACGTTGTGGTCGGCGTCTCGCCGACCATCTGGAAACGGGCAACAGAAGTCGGATGCCTGCACGTGGACCTCCAGCGCGTAAGGGTCGAAGACCAGACCCCACTGGTGCAGTGCACGCGCTGTCTGGGCTACGGGCACGGCAGACGTTTCTGTAAAGAACCGGCTGACTTGTGTAGTCACTGCGGCGGCCTGCACCTGAGGTCGGAATGCGCCGACTTTTTAACAGGTACCCCGCCTAAGTGCCAGAACTGCACGAGAGCCAAGCTCGGGGACGTTGGCCACAACGCCTTTAGCACAGAATGTCCGACACGTCGAAAGTGGGATGAGATAGCAAGGTCCACTGTAGCCTATTGCTAAGGGCACCCTGGGCAACCCAAACCCTTATAGAGTGGTACAGGCCAACCTCCAGAGGAAAAGGCTGGCGACGAACGAGCTTCTCATCGAAGCGGAAAAGCGCGGAGTCGCCGTTGCTCTCCTCCAAGAACCATATGTGGGCGGGGCAAAGGTAATGAGGAGTCATAGAGGCGTTCGGATCTTCCAGAGCACTGACAACGGAGATGGGACTGTTAAGGCCGCAATAGCGGTCTTTGATCAAGATCTTGTTGTAGAGCAGTACCCAAAACTCACCACGAACAACATCACCGTGGTGGGGATCCGAACCAGTGCCTGGAAGATCACACTAGTCTCCTTTTACTTTGAGCCAGACCAGCCAATGGGACCTTACCTTGAGCACCTCAAACGCGTCGAGGAAGAGGTTGGTTCCAGAAGGTGGATTCTCGGGGGAGATGCAAATGCCAAAAGTACCTGGTGGGGAAGCCTGACCATCGATCGCAGAGGTGAAGAGGTTTCTGGAGTTCTTGGCGAGCTGGATCTCAACATACTTAACAGAGGGGAAATTCCGACCTTCGACACGACCAGAGGGGGCATACGCTACTGCAGCCATGTCGATATCACGGCCTGCTCCACGGATATTCTGGACTTGGTGGACGACTGGAAGGTAGACGAGGGCCTCACGAGCTCGGACCACAACGGCATTGTTTTTAACATCAAATTAAAGAGGTCTAAAGGCACTCAAATCAAAAGAACAACTAGGATTTTTAATACAAAAAAAGCAAATTGGCCCGAGTTTCGTGAGAAACTCGGCCAATTAATGCAGGAAAACCAAATAAACAAAATAGTAATAGATAATTTAAATACAGCTAACCAATTAAACACAATCACCAATTCATATATTACCTTAATAAAAGACGCTTGCACCTCATCAATGCCTTTAAAGAAAACAAATGAAGTGCTAACTTTGCCGTGGTGGTCCGAGAAACTCGAGGCGATGAAGAAAGAGGTCGCCACCAGGAAACGTAGGGTCAGGAGTGCTGCACCAGCCCGAAGATCGAAGGTCGTCGAAGAGTACCTGAAACTGAAAGTTGAGTATGAGACAGAGGCAGCCAAAGACGAGATTGAGAGCTGGAAGAACTTCTGCACAAGACAGGATAGAGAGGGGGTCTGGGAAGGCATTTACCGGGTGATAGGGAGGACTAAGGGAAGAGGAGAGGACCAGCCATTAGTGAAGGATGGAGAAGCTCTGGACGCAAAAGGTTCGGTAGAATTATTGGCGAAAACTTTCTACCCGGAAGACCACTCAGACACTGACAGCACCTGCCACCGCCTCATTAGAGAAAAGGCCGACGTCGTGAATGCTGGAGGGCATGATGAGTCATGCGATCCACCATTCACGATGGCCGAGCTGATGGCAGCGTGCGAGTCATTTAACGTCAAAAAAGCGCCAGGAGCAGACGGCCTCACTGCCGACATTTGCTGCCAGGCCATAAGAGCTGCCCCCGATACGGCCTTGGCTCTCCTGAATGGTTGCCTGAGAGCAAACCTCTTCCCTGAAATCTGGAAGGAAGCGACCGTTATCATTTTGAAAAAGCCAGGGAAAGACGACTACAGCTCCCCAAAAGCGTACAGACCAATCGGCCTATTACCTATATTCGGTAAGATATACGAGAAGATGTTGGTGGCCCGTCTCAAGTATCATCTGATCCCAAGGATGAGTACTCGCCAGTACGGATTCATGCCCCAGAGGAGCACCGAGGACTCCCTCTATGTACTGATGCAACACATACGCGGTAAGCTGGAACTAAAGAAAATAGTAGTCTTAGTATCGTTGGACATAGAGGGAGCCTTCGACAGCGCATGGTGGCCAGCCATAAGGGTCCGTCTGGCTGAGGAACAGTGTCCAGTCGGCTTGAGAAGGGTCATCGACAGCTACCTCGAAAACCGAAGAGTTAGAGTTAGGTACGCAGGTGAAGAGTACTGCAAGGCCACAAGTAAGGGCTGTGTCCAGGGTTCCATTGGGGGACCTATTTTCTGGAACCTTTTGCTGGACCCGCTTCTTAAGAGCTTGGAAGCTAGGGAGGACTATTGCCAAGCCTTTGCAGACGACGTTGTGCTGATTTTCGATGGTGACACGGCGTTGGAGATCGAGGGACGTGCCAGTGCCGCTCTCGAACACGTTCAGGCGTGGGGCGTACAAAACAAGCTTAAATTTGCCGCGCAAAAAACAAAGGCAATGATCATAACTCGCAAATTGAAGTACGATGCCCCGCGCCTGAGCATGGGCGGGGTCGACATTGCCATGTCCAACGAGATCAAAATCCTAGGTGTCACCATCGACAAACAGCTAACATTCAACACACACGTCGCAAATGTGTGCAGGAAGGCAATAGGAATCCACAAGCAGCTCACCAGGGCAGCAAAAACCAGTTGGGGACTTCACCCTGAAGTCATAAGAGTGATATATGTGGCCACCGTCGAACCTGTCATCCTGTACGCTGCCAGCGTGTGGGCTCCGGCCGTCGAGAAATTGGGGATCAAGAAGCAGTTGGGAGCAGTTCAGCGTGGTATTGCACAAAAGCTGTGCAAGGGATACCGGACAGTCTCCTTGAACTCCGCGCTAGTGCTGGCTGGGATACTACCTCTTGACCTGCGAGTCCGCGAAGCGGCATCGCTGTACGAGGCCAGAAGAGGGGTACCTCAGCCAGCACTTGGCGATAGGAGGGTCGAGCAGACTGCCTCGGCAATGGAGGCTCCACACCCTGCGGAGCGCGCTGAGCTAGAGCTCGTATGCCTGGTAAACCAACAGCAACTAGATGCACAGAGTGAACTTGAAGTTCACATCTTCACGGACGGGAGCAAGATTGGGGGCAAGGTTGGAGCGGCACTATCCATATGGAGTGGTGACGCCGAAACCAAAGCCCGCAAGCTTGCCCTCCCACACTACTCCACTGTTTACCAGGCTGAGCTTCTGGCAATATGCGTCGCGACCAGGGAAATCCTTAAGCACAGTGCGCAATCGTTTGGAATCTTCAGTGACTCCATGGCGGCCCTCCAAACGGTTCAAAATCATAACCGACTCCACCCCCTGGCAGTAGAGACAAGGGCCAACCTTAGGGCCTTGTCTACCCAAAACAAGGCAGTCACCTTGTTTTGGATCAAAGCTCACGCGGGGATGGCAGGCAATGAGAGGGCCGATGAACTAGCCAAAAGCGCCGCTGAGGGTTCCAAACGAAAGCCCGACTATGACTTGTGCCCGGTTTCATACGTCAAGAGATGCATCCGAATGGCAACCCTTGACGTGTGGAACCAGAGATACCGCGCTGGAGAAACTGCTTCAGTAACGAAATTGTTTTTCCCGGATGCTGTGGCGGCGTACGGGATAGCCAGGAAGATTAAAATTAGTAGCGTTACCACTCAGATCATGACGGGGCACGGTGGGTTCTCGGAATACTTGAATCGTTTCAAGTGCAAGGAGAACCCATCGTGCATCTGTGATCCTGAGACTGCGGAGACGGTGCCACATGTATTATTCAGCTGTCCTGTTTTCGACCAGGAAAGACTTGTGGCTGAGCATGTACTCGACACCAAACTGGAGGCTGAAAATGTGTGGCTCATAATGAAGAGTAAAAAGAGAGAGTCGTTCTTGGAATATTGCGTAAAAATCTGTGAAAGAGTGATAAAAAGAAATAAAACCGCATAAGAAAAGATGTTTGCATAATATTGTACAGAATATTAGGGTCAAGCATTAAAAACAGTCGGAACAAATCGCTAAGAACGCAAAGAATAATATTGACAAATATGAAAGTTGCCATACTGACAAAATAAAATGTTAGTAGTAGTAAGAACTGGCCTAGAAATAAGAATAGGGAAATAAGATGGTTGTTTTGAATTTGAAATAATTGTAACTCAACAAAAAATGTAATAATACTAAGATGTAGAAGATAAGTATAAAAACCCTTAAAAGTATGTAACAATAAATAAGTATGGATATTATATAAGATGATAGAAAAATAGCAAACTGTCATGTAATAGTATTAAGAAATAGAATTAATACATAGTCGTAAGAAACATGTAAGTAGCAGTAAGAATAGTAAATAAGGCAAAACAGTAGAAAGAATTAGAATAAGAAACATTGTAAAAAAAATAATAAAAAAACATCTGTGTCGAGTTATACCCGAAATAAAGTTGAAAGAAATGGATAGAGTACAGAATAGGGAAACTAGAAGGGCGTCCTACCCTTAGAGACAGAAAGAAGAAGAATGATAGAAAGACAAAGTATGCAGAATGAAAGTGCGAGAGGCATAATAGCGAGAACTAGAATGAATGTTAAGCAGAAAACAGGCTCCGATTATGTTGGAGGTAGAAGTATAAAAAAAAAAAAAAAAAAAAAAAAAAAAAAAAAAAAAAAAAAAAACCTAACCTAACCTAACCTAACCTAACCTAACCTAACCTAACCTAACCTAACCTAACCTAACCTAACCTAACCTAACCTAACCTACTTTTATTTAGACTGCTCACATTTTTACACTGTGTGCAGACCCCGACTAGACATTTTACACTCACTTTTGTTTGTTCTACATCCATCGCTGACGCATTCCTCTGACCATGTTGGCTAGAACACCAACAAAAGTCACTGACGAAATGGAGAAACAAAAATCTCCTCCAAGGACGCAAACGCTCCTGTCTAAAAATTCTCCACCAAGGACACAAACGCTCTCGTCCAACGTCAGACGCAGCGTCGAGAATTTGGAAGCTGCGGCTTCAGCATCACACCATCTGACTCCAATTACCGGAAAGACAGATGCCCAAATCTCACCGAGACAGGTTCTGTCAACCCGTTTAACCCGTTTAGCTGAAGCCAAGTCAAACGTCATAAAAGCAAAAACCAATATAAACAACTCACGGAACCTAAAGGGAGACATAAAAACAAATGTACTGGAGGCAGTGGATAAGCTATTCCAAATAATAAAAGAAGCAGACGCGGAAATCAAGAAGCTTAAAAAGACAGGGGAGGCATCTACATCAGTAACAACTCTGACAATACCCGATGAGATGACTGGAAAAGATACCCCCGAAGCCAACAGTCAGATCATTGAACACCTGAAAGAACAGAGCCGACTACTCATCGAAAACGGTAGGAAAATAGATGATCTGAAGGAAAAGATTGAAGAACAGCACCAACAGGTATTGAGTACAAAAACCTACGCCGAAACAACGGCAGTCCGAACCACCTCGCACCCACCTCCGCAGAACGCACTGCACTCAGTGGTCGTTACGTCTCAGGATGAAAACGACACAGGCGATCAAGTTCTGACAAAAGTCAGAGAGGCGGTGAACGCCAAGGAAGGGTGGATCAGGGTGGAAAGGACTCGGAAAGGAAGAGATAGAAAGGTAATCATGAGCTGCAACTCGGTAGAGGACAGACAAAAGGTAAAGCAGAGGCTGGAAAAATCCGGTAAAAACCTGCTAGTAGAAGAGGTCAAAAACAGAGACCCTCTCCTGAAGCTTGCGGACGTTCTTACGGTGAATACCGATGAGGAAGTTCTAAGTGCTTTCAGGAAGCAAAACCGGGGCATTTTCCAGGACCTCAAGGAAAGCGAAAACAGGATCGAGATAAAATATAAAAGGAAAGCCCGAAACCCACACACGAGCCACATCGTGCTCAGCGTATCTCCGGCTATCTGGAAAAGAGCGATCGACGCTGGAGCAGTCTACATCGACCTGCAACGCATCCGAGTGCTGGACCAGTCACCACTGATACAGTGCTCGAGATGTCTTGGTTATGGCCACAGCAAGAGGTTCTGCGCAGATCCAGCAGACCTCTGCAGCCACTGCGGAGAACCGCACCTTAGGGCGCAATGCCCAGAATGGCTTGCAGGAGCTGTACCCTCATGCCGAAACTGCACAGCGGCCAAACTCGATCGCAATGACCACAACGCATTTAGCCAGGAATGCCCCATACGGAGAAAGCGAGACGCCATAGCTCGCATGTCTATAGCGTACTGCTAAGGGTGTCCAAGTGGATAAACAGATGTACCGGGTGTTCCAGAGCAACCTGCAACGCAGGAAGCTAGCTACAGAAGAGCTAATGATAGAAGCAACCGAAAGAAAAGTGGCGATAGCGTTGATCCAGGAACCTTATGTGGGGGGGTCAGATAATATGAAGACATACCGTGGTGTCAGAATATATCAGAACACCAGAGGGGGCAAGGTCAAAGCAGCTATCGCTGTATTTGACCCCAACCTAGACGTCACGCAACACCCGGAGCTCACCACTAACAACGTCGTGGTGGTGAGTGTAAGCACCAAGCAATGGAAAATAACATTAGTTTCATATTATTTTGAACCGGATCAGCCCATAGATCCGTACCTGGATCTCATCAAAAAAATCGCAACAGCTGTAACACGGAGGCTCATTATCGGAGGCGATTCCAATGCAAAGAGCACCTGGTGGGGAAGCCCTGAAATTGACCATAGGGGGGACGATGTGGCTGGCACGCTTCACGAGCTGGACCTTCATATCCTTAACAAAGGTGACACTCCAACCTTTGATACCATCCGTGGCGGGAAACACTACACCAGCTTCGTTGACGTGACGGCCTGCACTATTGATATGCTGGACCTAGTGGAGGACTGGACAGTTATCGCAAATCTCACGTGCGCTGACCACAGTGGTATTAGCTTTAATATCAAGCTCAAGAAATCGGATGGGGTAAGTGTCAAAAGAACCACAAGACTTTATAATACAAAAAAAGCAAACTGGGAAACTTTTCATCTTAAATTTAAACAGCTAATATCAGAATACAACATAGAAATCGAGAAAATTTGTACTATTAATACAGTTGAAGAACTAGATATACTCATAAAAAATTACAACAAAGCTATTACAGAATCTAGTAATATCTCAATGCCCTTAAAAAAGAATACAGAGACATTTATCCTACCATGGTGGTCAGAGGAGCTCGCGAAGATGAAGCAGGAAGTCACCACTAGGAAACGCAGAATCAAGAACGCCGCACCGATTCGAAAACAAAGTGTCGTGGATGCCTACAAAATCGCCAGAGACGAATATGAAGCTAGAGCTATGGAGGCCTATATCGGAAGCTGGAAGGAATTCTGTAGCAAACAGGACAAGGAGAGTTTGTGGGAGGGTATATACCGAGTAATAGGGAGAACAGCCAAGAGGGAGGAGGATATACCCTTGGAAGAAGGCGGCGTCGCTCTTGATGCAAAAGGGTCGGTAGAGCTGTTAGCGAAAACGTTCTACCCGGAAGACCTAAGGGAGAACGATAACCAGACACACATAGAAATAAGGAACCGAGCATCAGCTGTGAACCTCCAACAACCCGAGGAACAGAACGATCCTCCGTTCACAATAACAGAAATGCTCACCGCACTGGATTCCTTGAACCCGAAGAAAGCGCCTGGTGCCGACGGATTCACTGCTGACATATGCAGCCATGCCGTAAAGAGTGACCCTAAACTTTTCCTGGAAGTACTCAACAAATGTCTAGAGCTCCATTATTTCCCAGTTATCTGGAAGGAAGCCACGGTCATAGTGCTGAGGAAACCAGGAAAGGAATCATATACAACTCCCAAATCCTACCGCCCCATTGGACTTTTGCCCGTATTGGGTAAAGTATATGAAAAAATGTTGGTCGCCAGACTTAAACACCACCTGCTACCGAAACTAAACCCCAACCAGTTCGGATTCATGCCCCAAAAGAGCTGCGAAGACGCCCTCTATACATTAATGCAACATATAAAAACCAAATTGGACGAGAAGAAAATCATAACCGTCGTGTCATTGGATATAGAGGGCGCCTTCGACAGCGCATGGTGGCCAGCGATCAGAGTCCAACTGGCAAAAGCGAACTGTCCTCTAAACACCAGGAAAGTATTTGACAGCTACCTCGACCAAAGGAAGGTCACGGTGAGGTATAATGGGGAAACATTTACAAAGGCGACCAACAAAGGGTGCGTCCAAGGGTCTATAGGTGGGCCCATCCTTTGGAACATACTACTGGATCCCTTACTGAACACCATTGAATCCGCGGGTCACTATGTACAAGCGTTTGCCGACGACGTCGTCATGGTGTTCGTTCCTTATACGTTTTATTCCTTATATCGCTAGCCCGCGCGGAGACGCGTCTCTGGACACCTCGCCCGCGCCCCTAGCTCGAATAAATTTTGCCCGCCCACCCGCCCTCTGGCTTATAGGAAGGTAGACGTGGGGTTTTAAGCAAAATTTATATTTTAAAATTTAACTTCTTTAGTGTATTTCAGGCTTGTAGATAGAGGTTTTGTGGGGAAAGTTCTTTTTTTAAGCATACTGACCACGTGTAAATAATTTGTTTTACGAAATTTTAAATTTTAATGTTTTAGATACTTTTTATTATATGTATATTATATAATCATTATTGTGACAGTCGTACTAGAGAGGGCGACTATAATTGTATGACTTTTTTTTTTGTAAATACATTTTATTTGATTTTATTATTTATTTACTTACTGTGTTCCCCCCTTTACAGGGTCACATAAGTACCAGTGTCCTCTCTGAACCTCTCCTCTCGAGCAGATATTGTTGTTCCGTGCCCCTCTTTACAGGGTTCTGATCTAATAATACCTGCTCCCAAATTTTGAATATGTTTCGCACCCCATCCAGCACCGTGAGGGCCCAAGGCTCTAGTAGCTCGCCGCGATCGGCGGAGAAAGCGATGCCTTCACCTGACGCAAGGAGGAGAATCTCCTTCGGAGACGAGACTCCTTCTGCGTCACAGGGAGGTCCTGCCACTCCGGGGACGCGCCGAGCTGCTATCGATGCCACAAGACCGCTCAAAAAGCCTGAGGCTAAGTGCCGCAGTCGCACTGAGGAGGCGAGAGCTTGCCTAAATAAGGCCAAGCTTAATTTGGGCAACTCTCGCAACCTCAAGGCCGAGATAAAGACTGCCGTGCTCGAAGCCATAAACAGGCTTTATGAGCTGGTAAAGGAGTCCGAGCGCGAAAAGGCCCCCACCGCACCCCTCGCCGTACCGGAACCCGCGCCCACTGCCGACTATGGTCCCCAGTCCGTTCCCGAGAGTCTTGCTAGTCAGACTGAGCTCATTACCACCTTAAAGGAGCACATCTCGATCGTTAAGGAGAACACCGAGAAGGTCGAACAGCTCCGAGACAGTCTGGCTGGCTGGGAAAACGTCGAGGGGAAGACCTACGCCGGTGCAGCGACCGCGAGTAAACGTCACACCGGGGGACAGGCCCTGGAGCGAGCGACGCTGCACTCGGTGGTTGTCTCCTCGACTCAGGAAATGGATACGGGGGACGAGATTCTTGAACGGGTCAGAAAGGCAGTGGACGCGAAGGAGGGCTGGGTGCGTGTGGAAAGAGTAAGAAAGGCCAAGGATCAGAAGATTATAATGGGGTGCGCAACAAAGGAGGAGAGGCATAGATTAAAAACCAGACTGGAAGCGGCCGGAGAGAACCTCGTCGTTGAGGACGTGAAGAATCGGGACCCGCTTCTGATTCTTAGGGACGTATTACTCATGCACAGTGACGAGGATGTGCTGAGAGCCCTTAGGAATCAGAACCGGGAGATATTTCACGGGCTCGACGACAAGGAGCAAAGAATGGTTATCAAGTACCGCAAGAAAACCAGAAACCCGCACGCGAACCATGTTGTGCTTGGCGTGTCCCCTACGGTCTGGAGGAGGGCGATTGAGGAGGGAAAACTCCGCATTGACCTCCAGCGAGTTCGCGTCGAGGACCAGACGCCTCTGGTGCAGTGCACCCGCTGCTTGGCTTACGGGCACGGGAAACGCCTGTGCAAGGAGCCAGCCGATCTGTGTAGCCACTGTGGTGGGCCACACGTCAGGGCAGACTGCCCGGATAAACAGATCGGCAAAGCAGCGGCTTGCGTGAACTGCACCAGAGAAAAACTGGGGGCCACCGAGCACAACACATTCAGCAACGAATGCCCCGTGCGAAGGAAGTGGGACGCATTCGCAAGAGCTTCGATAGAATATTGCTAAAGTTGGTGGTGCGACCACTTCCACGCGGCACTTAAACAGTACCAAATCGTCCCAACCAAAAAACAGGCGCGTTGAGCAAACGACTAGCGATGGCAATACACAAATCGGTAACTTGAGTCTGTTTCATAAGAAACAGGCTCGAGTTGTGCTGGAGCAAGTGCCAGCGCTGCAAAATGTGTCAAGTTGTGTCGAACTTGGAAATAGTTTTACGGATGTCTATTCATTTTGTAAAATACCTAAAAAAGTTAGAGTAATAGATTTAAATATAATGTTGGTTTTTAGATGTAGGATATTGAGTTGTTTATTGAATATATATAGATGAGATATCATACAGATAAAATTTAAAAACAGAAACATACAAAATTAAACAGAATTAAAACAAAATGAAGGAAGTCAAGATATCGTAGTGTAAGGGCATAAATATTAGGGTATCAAGAAATATAGTTTAAACATTAAAATATTGGCATCATTATAACAGCAAAAGTAGTTGATAGCACAACAATCAAAAAGTAAATTCTTGCGTGACATTATTCTGGGAAATAACTATAATGGAAAATTCAAAATGCACAAAATGCGGTCCCTCCGGCCGCCAAAAGCCCGTAGATAAACCAAAACAGACAGATGTAAAGGACTCTGATCATGTTAGAGGGACACTGGCTGGGGCAGGAGTGTGGTTTTAGCCGGTTCGAGTCCGGCACTACCTCGACTGTCTCACAGGAAACTTCCTGTGGGATAGTCGAGGTGTCCGCGGGGATTTCCCACTCCTGCCAAAAAAAAAAAAAAAAAAAAAAAAAAAAAAAAAAAAAAAAAAAAAAAAAACCTAACCTAACCTAACCTTTTTTTTTTTTTTTTTTGTTTTTGACGCTGGGAAAAAATGCATTACGCATACCCTCCCATCGGGGGACGGGAGGGGTATGTGGGACTCCCCGGGCGGACCCGGTATACCCACTAAAACGACCCAGCGCATTCCCGCTTCGTCCAAGTGGCGGGGGACTGGGAAACCGGCACAGCCTTCACTTCCAGTCCTCCGTCGACGATTGCAAGGCAGGCAAGGGGTCGGGAATGACCGACGAAGGTGACGGGTGCAATGCGGGCGAAGGCACCCCCGCGCCTGTCGCCCGCCCGTCACCATGAGGAGGGAGGGCTCGACGCCTTCTCCCCCTTCTTCGTCTGCGGAGCGGCGCAGCGAGAGGATCATCCTCCCGCGCGCGTTCCGCCTCCTCCTTTTGCGAAAGTACGTCCTCGCAAAAGGAGGCTACCGCTGACCAGGCCTCCTCGCTCCCCAGCATGGCGTCGACCACGCCGGGAAGCGAGAGGTCTGGTCCGACCACCGCGGTCAGACCGCGGCGCAGCTCGGACCACGCCGGGCACACCTCGAGGGTGTGCTGCGCCGTGTCCTCTGCCGCGCCGCAGTCGTGGCACGCCGGGGTCTCCTCCCTCCCGATCCGGTGCAGGTGCGATCCGAAGCAGCCGTGCCCGGACAACACCTGCACCAGACGGAAAGAGAGGAAACCGTGGGACCGCTCGAGCCAGCCCCTCAGGACCGGACCGAGCGCGTCCAACGTCCGGCGGCCAAAGGCGGCGTTGGCAAGGTCCTCCGTCCAATGGAGGACGATGGCGTCCTTCGCCTCCTGCCGCACGGCCTCCCGCTCTTCGGCGACGGGGCGCTCCCCGAGCGCCTTCCGGTGCGCCGTCCACTCGTACACTCTGGCGAGCACCCATGCCTCCAACTCCCAAGGAGGGGTGCCGGCCAGAGCGCACGCCGCCGAAAAGCCCACCGAGCGGTAAGCCCTCGCAACCCGCTGTGCAATGGCCCGCTGGGGCCTGCGGATGGCGGTCGCATTCTCCCTCCTATGGAGGGAGTCCGCCCAGATGGGCGCCCCGTAAAGGGCCATGCTCCGCAAGATGCTGGCATAGAGGCGCCGGCATTTCGCCTTGGGCCCCCCCAGGTTTGGGAGGAGCCACGAGAGGGCGTCCGCGGCCTTCAACAGGCGCGTCGACAGTCCGCTGAAGTGCGGGCCGAAGCGCCACCTGTCGTCCAGCACCAGCCCCAGATATTTCATCTGGGGCTGGACCCCTATACGGACGAACCTAACCTAACCTTTTTTTTTTTTTTTGTTGCCGGGGTGGAAAATCCACACGGATGTCCTCTGCCCTGGGGCGGGCAGAGGGGTCTGTCGGACTTTAACCGACTAAAAACCACCCCGGTGTTCCATTCCCACACTTGCACCGGAGATCATGGGAACTAGTGCGCCTTCCACGATCCCCGGCTAGTGCTGGCCCGCCTCTGCGGGCCACCTCATGTCTGCGGGGGGAGCGAGGTGTACTCCCCCCGCAACGCCAATAGGGGCGCGCGCGGAACACTACGCGCCACCGCCTCGGGTCCAGTTATTCGGTGGGGCAGCGGACGTCCCCAAGTCCGCCGTCCCTCTGAACCCGTTTAGGGGGGCCGGAAGAGGGCGTTGTCTGCCCTCCGCCGACGCCCGGTGCGTCTGCTGCGGGTCGGGAGAGCGGTCTCAACCTCCCTCAACCTCTCCGCAGCCTCCTTCTGTGAGATGACCGTTTCACAGAAGGAGATCACCGCATCCCACGACTCTGCGCTCCCGACCATCGCGCGAGCGACGGCCGGCAGCGACAGGTCGGCTCCCACTTCTGTCACGAGGGCACGGCGCGGCTCCTCCCATGCGGCACACTCTGCCAGCGTATGCCGCGCCGTGTCCTCCAGACAATGGACGCAGTGATGACACCGGGCGTCCGGCTCCCTGTTTATGCGACACAGGTACTTCCCGAAGCAACCGTGCCCCGAGAACACCTGCGTCGCCCGAAACGACAGGGAGCCATGCCTTCTCTCGAGCCATTCCTCGAGCACCGGTCGGATCGCCTCGATGGTAGCGAGGCCGGCGGTAGGGCGCGAAAGCCTCTCCCGCCACTCCGCCACCATGACCTCGCGGAGCTGAGACCGACGCAGATCGATCTCTCGCTGCATCGGTCCACCTCCCCGCGTCCGCACCTCCTCGCGCCACCGGTACAGTGACGCGAGGACTCTCGCCTCTAGGTCCCAAGGTGGCGACCCGGCCAGTGCACAAGCCGCCTCGTAGGAGACCGTGCGATACCCCCTGACAGACCTGACGGCCATCGTCCTCTGCGGCTTTCGCAGGATCGCGATGCTGCCGGCCGTCAGGTCAGACGCCCACACTGGGGCCCCGTACAGGGCCATGGATCGCAAGACCCCCAGGTACAATCTCCTACAGGCGGTGCTCGGGCCCCCCAGATTGGGAAGCAGCGTTGCGAGCGCGCCCGCTGCACCCATCAACTTGGGCGTCAGCCGCTGGAAGTGGGGGCCGAAGCTCCAACGGCTGTCGAGCACCAATCCCAGATACTTCATGGTGGACTCGACAGCGATTGGAGTCCCCCCAACCACAATATGTGATCCCGGCGGCGGCGCCCGCCGGGGGCCGTGAAAGACCACGGCCTCCGATTTGTTGAGGGCCACCTCCAGGCCCAGGCGCCGTATGCGGCTCACAACCTGTGAGACCGCTGAGGTCGCCAGCAACGCTGCCTCCCTGTACGAACTCCCCCGGGCCGTGACCAGTGTGTCATCCGCGTAACACACCAGGGTTACCCCCGGTTGGAGCTCGCCTCTCAGTACCCAGTCGTACCCGATGTTCCACAGGGGTGGGCCAACGACCGAACCCTGTGGAACACCGCACGACATGTTGCGCCAGCCTCCACCGTCGCGTCCCTTGTAGGTGACACACCTTTCCGCCAAATAAGCCCCAACGATGCGGCGGAGGTACGGGGGCACCCTGTGATAACCCAGCGCCTCCCGAATGCAGCTCCAGGGCAGGGTGTTGAAAGCGTTGGAGATGTCCAAGGACACCGCCAACATCACCCCGCCCCGGGACACCGCTTCCTCCGCCAGGACTCTTACCCGCATTATGGCGTCCACAGTGGAGCGCCCATGCCGAAAGCCAAACTGGCTATCGTCCAGATCCGGCCCCTCTCTGTACAAGTGGCCGGCGAGGCGGGCAGCAATAATCCGCTCGAAAAGCTTACCCACCTCGTCCAGCAGCACTATGGGCCGGTATGCGGATGGCGAGTCCGCTGGGCGCCCCGCCTTCTTGAGCAGGACCAGACGACCCTTTTTCCACTCACTAGGGAATTGGCCCCGCTCAAGACACGCTGAGTAGAGTCCTCTCAGCTGGGGCTCTAGCTCTTTCAAAGCGAGGGCAAGCGCGACGCCAGGAACTCCGTCGGGTCCCGGGGCAACGGTTTTGGCCCGAAGCCGCGTTATTGCCGCCCTCATCTCTGCTTGTGTCACCTCTGGGACGCTGATGTCCTCCTCGTCCGTTGGCTCCGTGGCTGTGGGCAAAGCCATCGGCGGCGGTACATGCTCCTCTCTAGCAGGGAAGAGCGTTGCGACCACTTCTTCCAGCAGCTGAGGCTGCAGACTCTCAGTGAGGGGAGGCGCCCAGGCACGAAGTTTCCCTCGGACCGCACGATAAGGGCGCCCCCACGGATTCACGTCAAGTGTCGACAATATCTCCTCCCTGGCTCGAGTCCTAGCCTCTCCGACGGCCAGCCACAGAGCCTCCTTGGCCGCGCGGTACACCTCATACAGCGCGGCCTCTTCCTCCGGAACCCGACGACGTCTCCTCCGGTATCGGGTGTACTGGCGTCTCACCTCCACGCACGTCACGCGCAACTGCGCGATGACGGCGGACCACCAGTACAGCTGGCGCCTTGTGGGTTGGGTGACGCGGGGCATAGACGCATCGCAAATTTGTGTCATCGCCCCTCGAAACCACTGCGCCTCCGCTTCGACGTCGACGGGTTCGTTCGTCGTTGATTCCCGGACCCAGGCCTGGAGTATTGCGGCCTCCTCGAGAAGCTCCCTGTCGATACGCTTGTACGACCAGCGAGGACCATCCATTTGCGGGGCCGACGGGCGACCGCCGCCCGCAGTCTGGGTGGAGACGTCAAATCGAATATATCGATGGTCCGACAGCGTCTCCACCTCTACGGCAACTCGCCAGTCGCGCACACGGCTCGCAACAGCGGAGCTTGCGAACGACACGTCCACTATGGACCCGCCCCGCTGCCGCACGCACGTGTACACCGAGCCCCGATTCAGGACGGTCAGGCCGGTCTCGACCGCCCACTCCTCCAACACCTCACCCCTGGGATCGGTGATCGGGGATCCCCATGCCGCAGACTTGGCATTGAGATCCCCGAGCAACAGCACCGGGCGAGGATGGAACCGGCTCACGACGGCACCTAGCTCGACAAGGAACTCCTCAAAGTCAGCGAGACTCTTGTTGGGGGAGAAATACGCCCCAATTGTGACTATGCCGTCCATGAGGGCAGCCACCCAACCGTGTCCTCGGGACGGACTGTCAAGAGTCCCGCCAATGATGGCCACCAAGCCGTCCAGGTCGCCTGCCCAGTTATCACGGGGAGGGACAAAATACGGCTCGGCGACCACGGCCACGTTGATCAACCACTCCGCCATGCTCTGGAGCAATAGATCCTGAGCTCTGGCGGCGTGGTTAATGTTCGCCTGGAGGAAACGGAACTGTGCCATTAATGACATTCCATTTCCTCGGCTCCTCCTTCCCTGGGTCGGGAGTCGGGCTGTGGGAGAGGCGCAGGTTCTCCGACAGCTCTGGACCTCCTATTTTTAGACTTGGGTGCCTTGCAGGCCTTCCCGCCAAGTCTGTGCTCCGAGCGTTTCCCTGCAGCTGCGCAAAGGCTACAGTTTGGCGCTCCGGAGCACTGGGCCGCCTTGTGGCCAGGTCGACCGCAGCGGAAACATAGTTCGCTGCGGTCAACTTGTGCAGTGCATTGTGCCTTGACATGCCCCTTTTCCAGGCACCGGAAGCAGTGCAATGCCCGCCTTGGCAGGAGTTTGACCCTGGCAGACACCCAGCCTACCAGCAGTCGCCCGCCATCTGCAACCTTGTTGGCCGCCGCGACCGGGCACCGCACCCAAACAGTGCCCAGCCCATCCGTGCCGCTGCGAATTTCGCCTGCCACCACGCTGTCTGTCGGACACCCACCGTTTTGGGCCATGGCCGCCACTACTTCCTCTGGGGTTACAGAGTCGTCCAGGCCTTCCACGCGCAATTCAGCCGTGACCATGGGCCTGGACACTCGGGCGTCCTCTGGCTTGAGGACTTCCCGGAGTTTAGCGGCCAACTTGTCCGCCCTCTCCTGCCTTCCGGCACCCGACACCTGAAGCATCTTGGCACCCGTGGCTGCGGTCCTGAAGACAAAACCGGCCGGGGTCCCAAACTCGCTAAATTGAAGCTTCTGCTTCATTTCCGCCAGGACCGACTTGTAGGTCACTCCCCTGCTTACGGCTTCGGGCTGCAGTGTAATAACTACAGCCTCAGAGCGTGGGGTAGTGACCCTGGCTTGCCTCGTGCCCTCCGGTTGAGTCGGTACCTGGGGCGGTGTCGGCTGCGGTGCGCTCTTTTTGCGCCCCCTCTTCACCACCGTCGTCCAGGCCTCCTGGGTGGGAGGTGCGGTCGCCGGTAGCGCGGCCTCTTGGGAGGTAGGAGGCGCGGTCGCACCCGCCGCCGCCTTCTTCTTCTTCTTCTTTTTGCGGCGGCCCTCTTCACCCACCGTCACATGGGTAGAAGAAGCAGCCACCGAGGTCTGTGACGTCAGAACGAGGGGTGCGGACGCAACCTGTGTTCCGGGCCCCGGTACTGGCTTTTTTGCCCCCTCCGCAGTTTTCTGCGTGACCTGCGCGGGGTTTGTCCTCGCAGGCTCCTCTATCCTCCGCCTGTCTGCCGCAAGCGGGGGCCGGAGGATCTCAGCTGGGGGCAGTCGAGACTCGATTGCCTCCAGGCGGGCACTCACCATGCCCCCACACTGCACCATGCAGATTCTCGCCACCCTCTCTACGTCGTAGTCCGACAAACTACGAGTTGGTGGCACTGCAGGTGCAGGAGCTGACGAGGGAGCCACCTGCTGCTGTCCCACATTTCCCAGAGCGGCAAACTGCCGCTTGAGGTCCTCCAGCTCGGATCGAAGACGGCTGTTCTCCGTCCATAGCCTCGCCGTCTCCTCCGAGGTCGTGTGGTCATGGAGAACCTGAACCGCCTCCCTGATACCCTCTGCCGCCTCTTTGAGGGCGCGCGTGAACGAGCCCTTAAGGTTGCCAGATTTGGTGGCAACCTTCAGGACAATGTCCACGCCGTCCATCACTTGGCGGCTAAGAGCCTCTGCTGTCAGGCTCTCCCCATTGGCTGCCTGGGCAGACCGCCGCTCTCGGGCCCGACGGGCCATTTCGGCCACTTCATCGGCCGCAACCGCTCTGCTTTGAGCACGCTTCGCGGCATTGGCCTCCGCCTTTGTGCCCACGAGAGCGACGGTGGCCCCTCCAAGGTCGTCGACTGAGACCGCGGGTGAGACGCGACCCAAATCGCCGACCATCGGTGTATCGAGGCGCTTCACGAAGTGGCCCCGAATATCGCGTGGCGCTGCCGGACTGTTTGCCCCGCGTCCTCTGCCTCTTCTGGCTGTCGGCATCTTGGGGGCCGGTAGGTTCTCCTCACTGGAGGACAGACCCGCCGAACCCGCGTCCGACTGACAGCTGCGCAAACGCTTCCCCCAAAACTTGGAGGGAACGACCGCAACTGCTTGCGGTGTGTCGTCCGACTCCGACATGCACACCCTCTCCAGGACCACGCGTGGCTCCGCTGGAGCCTCTACTTCCGTCCTCAATGAAGCAGCGCCGCAGTCTGACATTGCGTCTGCGTCCACCGCGCGGCGCTCACCCGGTTTTCTTTCAGGTGGTTTGAAAGAGATCAGGTCTGAGAAAGACCGTGATCTTGAGCCTCCTCGGCCCTCGTTGCCTTTGGCAAGTGGAAGACGATTGTTGCCCTCCCCAGAATACGGGGGGCTTGACGATCCCGAAGGGATCGTGGCGGATTCTCCAGCTGCTGAGCAGCTGGTACCGCCCTGGGGTAAATCTTTGCAATGCGTCTTTTTCATGGTGGTTTGTTTTTCCTTTTAAGGGTGTGGTCCCTGTCTCCCTACGTCATAAATATATAAACACAATAAACATATAAACATATCTAATATATATACATACATACATATATATATATATTCCCCCCCTCCCCCTTGACCCTCCATCACGACATTTATCACGCTCACAGTCACGTCTGATGGGCAGACGCATACCAGAGGGCGACGAATGCCGTGATCCAAGATGAAGGAGGACCCCCAACCCTGATTCACTCCCCCAGAACTTCGAGGAGTGAATCTCTTATCACGTACCGTCCGATGAGCCCGCTCCGTGAGCCATCGCACGGCACACGACGTTTAAACCCAGCCCTGATTCACTCCCCGAGAACTTCGAGGAGTAAATCACTAATCACACGTACCGTCCGACAAGCCCGCTCCGTGAGCCATCGCACGGTACATGACGATATCCCCGACCCCTGATCCACATCGCACCTCGCATGATAGACCCGCTCCGTGGGCAATCGCACGACGAACGATGTGACACCTCCCAGAATATTAGCCGCGGCAGTAACACTCCCCGGGGAATAAAAGGAAACTTTAATTTCCTTTCATTCCCCGGAGAAGGATACTGCCGCGCCCAGGGTGCACCGGCCCAGCAGCTGCTCTTCCCTCCAGACGTATCGAGAGGGACCAGCAGCCACTAGGCACACGTGGAGGAATTCTGACGCACCCCAACCTAACCTAACCTAACCTTGTTTTTTTTTTTTTTTTTTTTTTTTTTTTTTTTTTTTTTTTTTTTTTTTCTCGATGTGGAAATCCTCAATGGATGTCCTCCGCCCTGGGGAGAGCGGAGGGGTCTGTCAGACTCGTACTGACTAAAACCACACCGGTGTTCCCTCGCACACTTGTGTCGGGGGGCAGCGGGAACTGATGCGACTTCCGCTGCCCCCGACTAGTGCCGGCCCGCTTGACCTGCGGGCCTCGTCCCGGGAGGAGTGAGGTGTAAGACTCCCCCCGCTACTTCCAAGAGAGGCGCGCGTGGAACATAACGCGCCGCCGTCTCGGGTCCATTGTGATAGGGGGCGACGGATGTCCCCGAATCCGTCGCCCCTGGACCAATTTAGGGGGGCCGGAAGAGGGCGTTGTCAGCCCTCTGCCGACGCCCGGCACGTCTGCTGCGGGATGGATGGGGGCTCGTGATCTCCCTTTCCCTTTCCGCAGCTTCCTTCTGCGACATGACGGTTTCGCAGAAGGACATCACCGCGTCCCAGGACTCTGCGCTGTCGACCATCGAGCGAACGACGGCCAGCAACGACAGGTCTCCTCCAACCTCTGCAACGAGCGCACGGCGCGGCTCATCCCACGCGGCACACTCAGCCAGCGTATGCCGCGCCGTATCCTCCGTGCAGTGGACGCAGTGATGGCACCGGGCGTCCGGCTCCCTGCCCAAGCGACACAGGTACTTCCCGAAGCAGCCGTGCCCCGAGAGCACCTGCGTCACCCGAAACGTCAGGGAGCCGTGCTTCCTCCCGAGCCAGTCGTCGAGTACTGGCCGGATCGCTTCGACTGTGTCGAGGCCGGCGGTGGGGAGTTCTAGCCTCCCCCGCCATTCCGCCACCATGACTTGTCGGAGCTGAGACCGGTACACTGTTATTTGTCGCTGCACCAGTCTTTCGCCCCGATGTTTGGCCTCCTCGCGCCACAGGTATAGTGTCGCGAGGGTCTTCGCCTCCAGGTCCCACGGCGGGGATCCGGCCAGTACGCAAGCCGCCTCGTAGGAGATCGTGCGATATCCCCGTACGACCCTGACAGCCATCGCTCTCTGCGGTCTGCGCAGAACTGCGATAGTGCGGGCCGTCAGGTCTGTCGCCCATATCGGGGCCCCGTAAAGGGCCATCGATCGCACGATCCCCACATACAACCGCCTGCAGGCGGAGCTCGGGCCCCCCAGATTGGGAAGCAGCGTTGACAGCGCGCCCGCCGCGCCCATCAACTTGGGCACCGGCTATTCGGTGCCCCGCGGACTTTCCTGCAGCTGTACACAAACTGCAGTTTGGCTCCGCGGAGCACTGGGCCGCCTTATGGCCGGGCTGACCACAGCGATAACACAAATCACTGCGGTCTATTTCGCAGGTGCAGAGTGCCCGGACGTGCCCTTTCTCCAGGCACCGGTAGCACTGCATGGCCCGGGGTGCCAGGAGTTTTACTCTCGCTGACACCCAGCCCACGAGTAGACGTCGACGAAGGGAGATTGCCCAGCGCGGGCCGTCCCCCTCCCCTGCTGGGTGGAGATGTCGAACCGCACGTAACGGTGGTCCGACAAGGTCTCCACCAGCTCCACCCGCCAGTTCACGACGCGGGCGGCCAGCGCGGGGGTGGCAAACGACACATCCACCACCGACCCGCCCTGTTGTCGCACACACGTGTGGACCGCCCCCCTGTTGAGGAGGGACACACCGCACGAGGCCGCCCAAAACTGGACGGCGCGTCCCCGGACGTTGCAACCGGCGGCCGGGTTGCCCCAGGCCACCGACTTGGCGTTTAGGTCGCCCAACACCACGACCTGGCGTGGCGCCGCCCTCCCTACGACAGCAGTGAGGACTTCGAGGAAATCCTCAAAGTCCGAGAGAGGGCGGTTTGGGGAGAAATACACCCCCACCATCACTATCTCTCCCCACGCGGCGGCCACGTATCCCGGTCCCCTCTCTAAGAGCGAGAGGGGAGGGGAGTCTGTGGAAGACCGCGCCACCAACGCCACCAAGCCGTCCCGGTCGCCCAGCCAACGGCCAGGGACCGAGTAGGGTTCGGCGACCACCGCCAAGTCCACCAACCACTCAGCCATGGTCTGCATCAGCAGATCCTGGGCTGTCCTGCAGTGGTTGGTGTTCGCCTGAAGGATGCGATGTTCGACTGTGTCCATCAGTCGGACATCGCACCCTCCTCCGCAGCCGCCGCAGGAACGGCGGTGTTAGCGGCAGCAGCAGGCGCAGGCCCGGTCGGCACCTGCGCTTTGCCACGCTTAGGGGGAGGAATACACTTCCTCCCCTTCATTACGTGGCCCGATCGGTGGCCACTGGCGGCACACACCGCACAGTGCGGCGTGGCGGCCTTGCAGGAGGCGGCTTTGTGGCCCTCCTTGCCGCAGCGGTAGCATGTGTCCGTCCTGTCTACCTTGGACGGACACAGAGGCCTGGTGTGGCCGATGCCGAAGCACCGGAAGCACCGCAGAGGCTGGTCCTCGAGTGCCCGGACTGCGCCCGAGCTGAACCCGACTTGAAGCCGTCCTTTCGCAAGGACGGCTTTGGCAGCGGCGATTGGGCACTCGAGGCGGATGGTGCCCATACCACCGCGGCCGGGCCTTATGTCCCGGCCTTGGACCGCCGCGGCGCCACAGCCCCCTACCGCTGCGACCGCCGCCACCACCTCCTCCTTGGTGACGGAGTCATCTAGCTCCGTCACCTCAATGGCCGCTGACTTGACCGGCCGGGCCACCTTGGCAGAGTCCGCGATGACCTCTTGCAGCTTGGCTGCAAAGAGGTCCGCGCGGGCACCCCCTTCGGCCCCCGGGAACTCGAATATTCGAGCCCCGGCTTGGGTCCGCCGGCAGGACACACTGCCGATCCCCAGTTGGGTGGGATCGGCATTGTTACGGGCCCGCACCAAAATGGAGGCGTAGGTCTCCCCTCGCCCCGCAGCCTCCGCGGTGAGCGTCACCACGACGGCTGCGGTTTTCGGAGGGACCAGCTGCCCCTTTCCCTTCACTTTCCTCTTTCCCCCTCCTCCAGTCTTGCCCTCGCCGGTCGCCTGTGACTGGCTGGGAGTGGCGGTGGTGGGGGCGGCAGGGACGGCCGTCGTCGACTTTTTGCCCTTCCCCTTCCCCTTACGGGCCACTTCCGTCCAGTCGTTGGACGGGGTGGTCGAAGGGAGAAGGGCATCTTCCGCCTTGGACGAGGACGGCTCCGGCTCAGACTGCCTCTTATCCGCCGCAAGCGGCGGTCGGAGGCGCTTCTCCGGCAGGAGCCGGTCCTCTATAGCCTCAAAGCAGGCTCTCGTGAAAGCCCTCTCCTCCATAACAACCTTGCGGACGATATCCTCAAGGTTGGCAGTGGAGGCAGGGCCCTCTGCCGCAGGGCTCGCCTTGGCCCGTGGTGGCCGGGCCGAGGCAGGGCCCTCTGCCATAGGGCTCGCCTGGGCCTGTTGTGGCCGGGCCGTGGCTTCAGCGAGCTTTTGGTGAAGCTGGCTGACCTCCGACTGCAGACAATTTATTCTTGCCTGCAGTTGCCGCGTCTCGTCAGTGGTCGTCCGCTTCACCAACTCAGCGACGACACCACGCAGGCTCGCGGCCCTGCACTTTAGGGCCTTTTGGAAAGTGCCCTTTAGGTTGGAGGACTTAGAGGCGACCTCCATGATCCCCTCCTCGTCCTCCTCCGCCATCCTCTGCAGCTCCTCCAGAGACTGGTCCGCATACAGAACGCGTGACGCACCGTACCCGGACTTGGCCCGGGCGACGTGCGCACGCTTCTCCTTGGCGGCAACCCGCTCCTCCAGCTCTTGCTGGAGCTGCGCCTTTCGGGCCAGGTCCACCTGGCGCTGGGCGTCCGCGAGCCCAACGACGTGGGTGTCCGCGGCCGCTGTCGTCGGCTTTTTAGCCTTCGACAACGGTTTGGACCCCGAAGCCGAGGAGCTCTCGGACCCACAGCTCAGGAAGACCCGCTTCCGCGATCGAGAGCCGCTCGCATCCGACACTCCAACAACCGAGTCGCTGTCAGACGACTCTGCCCCACCGAAGTAGCTAGCCGCAGACGGCGCGCGGCTAGGCTCTGATGCTGGAGCGTCGGGGTGGCCCTGAGAAGGGCCTTTTGGTTGGCCCTGAGAAGGGCCGTTTGGTTGGCCCTGAGAAGGGCCGTTTGGTTGGCCCTGAGAAGGGCCTTTGGGTTGGCCCTGAGAAGGGCCTTTTGGTTGGCCCTGAGAAGGGCCGTTTGGTTGGCCCTGAGAAGGGCCTTTTGGTTTTAAAAAACGCCCGGAGGCGTCCCGCGTGGGTTTAGGCATAGCCTCCGCAGGATCGTAGATAAAAACAAGGCAAAGATAAAATACGCTACGATATCACAGTGCACTTTGGCCAACCCAATCTGCCACTCCGTTACGGTGGTCAGACTGGGTCGTTTCCAGGGGACGCGACGTGGACGCAAGCACTGTGGGGGGTCCCCCAACCTAACCTAACCTAACCTAACCAGTACCCCCCCAGCCTCCGTGGTGGTCGGATCGTTTTTAAAGCCGCTCCGCAGTCAAAAAATCAAAAAAACTGGTTAAAAGTGCTCGGATCTTGACAAGTTTGGTATCAGTGTGCGGGGAATTGTGCAAGCTATACGCCCCAGTGAAAGTTACTACTTGGATTGCAGTGAATATTGATTAACACCTGAAAAACTCCAAAATTTGGAGGTTAAACTGTGAAGTAAAATCTTCAAACGAATACGCTGCAAAAACAAGATCGACGACCCCCCCTTTTTATTTAGTCAAAGGGTGGGGATTGACATCGCACACCGTCTTGACCACCTGGAAACTTGGAAAACCTGGAGCTTCAGTTGATACACTGAAAAAAGTGAAAACCACGTGGGCTGAAAAATCAAAGGGAGTGGAGCCAGAAGCCTGGAATTTTGCAGCCATCATCTCCTGTTACTGGTTAGAAGGCAACCATAAAAATTTTTCATCTACCTACCACCACCGATTTTTAAGAGGACTTAGAAGTTTGAAAATTCGGACTCCTATATCTTTGGACTTAATCAAGATTTTCAAAATTTTCAACCGCAGACCTTGGCGCGCTAACAGGTTTAATAGAGACTCTAAGTTTTGGATTTTTAGAATAAATAGTTTTTAAGATATTAAGTATTTTACAGAAAAATCATATTTTCAAAAAATTTATAGCTTTGGTTTTGGTTTTTTAAAATTGTTTTAATTGTATATTATAGCACTCTATTTTTAGTATTTTTAACCATTTTTTCAAAAAAAATTTCGAAGAGCGGTTCTCTAGATATTGAATTTTAACTGTTTTTTGGCCTTTATTCGAAATTTAATAGAAAATAATATATTTTGACATCTGGACAGGGTCCAACACACCCATCGTGACCTATTCGAGCCCAAACACGGGCCCCATAGCTTCTAATTTGGCTTTTTTGGCGAAATCACGCCATCTTGGTTTTTAGGTTTTAAGTTTTAGATTAAGATATTTCGAGAACCGTTGGTCCGATCAACACCGGATTTTCACTAGGGCTGGTAGTGTACCGCCAATTTTAGATCTATATAAGTTTCAGGCTGTTTCAGGCCACAATTTTTTTTGTCACTGAAACTGCTTTCAGGACATACCTGAAGTGACGCCGAGCTGCAGGTCCAAAACCCCGTCCCTCTGAGACGAAGGGTTCCGAAGTTACGGACGTTTTAATACGACATTTGACAGCTCGGTGGCCATTTTGTTTAGCTTCAAACCGCCATAACTCTTGAACCAAGGGTCGTGGGAAATCGCGATTTTTGGTTCTGTGCTCAGGGACCCTCTGTCCTCTTCTCCCCACGATTTCAGGCGGTTTGGGGCTAAAAATTTTCAGGGTCCTGAAAGTAGTTTCGGCGAACAGCGGAGCTCAGGCTGAGTTGGGAGAGCCCAAACTCGGGGGGTCTGCGGCTATTCAGAGGGAAGTTATCGGAAGTCGAAATTCCACCTTGACAGCACCACGGCCATTTTGAAAAAACTTGGGACGGCCATAGCTTCCCAACGGAGAGTCGTAGCGGGCTGGGGTTTTCGCTGGATTTATTGGCAGGGCATAGACTATAAGATAGGATAGCTTTCAGGCGCTTTCAGGAGTTAAAAATTTTTCAGCCTGAAAACCAGCCCAGTGGATTGGTCTTGCCGAGCCAAGCTCGGAAAGCCCAAACATCGGGGTTATTGGACCGGTGGTTCCGGAGATATCCCCTTGTAACCACTTTCAGTTTTTTATTTTGGTAAAAAACCAAATTTTTCAAGTTGGGATATCTCCGAAACCCCTTGGTGTAACCATACCGAGTTTGGATTCATCTGGGAGGGCTTGGTGAGGGCTATCCACTGGATGTGACAAAACGACTCTACATAGAGTTCGTTCATGAGTCGGTATATTTTTGCAGTTTTTGACTTCTGTGAGTTAAGTTAATTGAACAAGAGACTGACCGTAAACCGGTTTACAGTGTTTGAGACCTGCTAAGATTTTATAATCTTAACTATTTTTATTTTATTTTTATTTTTACACTTTATTCCTTATTGTACATTTTCCCTTTTGTTTTATTTAATTTTTTACACGACAACATTCCCCGTTCTATTCGCTGTGCCCTATACACACAAGCCACACAACACGGAATATTAAACACACGGAACCCAAATAATAAAAATGGTTCTCGGAATTCGCACCCCAATAAAAACAAAAGGGCCAGGAGACAGTACCAGTGAACCACAAGGGTCCACGTCGCCTGCACACTCGGGAATTGGGGGATCATCCGGAGCGCGCGAAGCGCCGAAAGGGATTTCCCTGACGTTCGGCAGAAAAGAAGCTGTTCGAGGAACCCTAGCGGAAACAGCCGAAACGCCACTAGCATCATTGGCCGGGACCTCCGGTGCGGTCGCTCCTACCACCACACCCAGCCCCGTAGGCCCGCCTGGACAGGCGCTGGACGCCGCCAGGACTTTTATTCGGAGACCAGAGCGAAAAGGAAGATCCATAGACAACATGGAAGTATACAAAAAGCAGAATGACACCTATGCTGCATTATCCAACGACAGACTCCTCCAGGAGGTCATGAAGACTTTCGAAGACATTCCAACTAGAGTCAGAGACTACCCTCAGATGAGGAGAGACATCAAGATTTTCCTGGAGACACAGTCGGATAAAAGTCTACGGATCTTGTTTGAGCTAAGCAGGCGGGTAAAGAGCCTGGAAACAGCGCCTAAAACGGTCCCGCCTACAAAGACTAACACCACACCTACATCACCTGAATTATCGGAGGATATCTTGGAGAGACTGGATAAGGTGGAGGCAAACATCAACACGCGGCTCAACGACCTGGAGGAGAAAGTCGCAAAAGGCCTCGAGGACATGACCGAGCACTATTCAGAGAGCGGTGCCGACATCATCGACAAGGTCATCGACAAGATTGACGAAGTCAGCATTAAGATCGACGTGGTCCAAGAGAGCATAGGCCGCACGATAGAAGAGGTGGAAGTCGTAGGTCGTGCGGCAGCTGTTCTCGCGGATAAAATCGGTGACGTTGTCGGTGAGGTCGCCACCAGCACTGACAAGATACAGGAGGCCATAAGGAAAGCGGCATGCGAGCCAAAAGCCGACTCGCAGACATACGCCAACGTCACGGCAGCCAAACCCGGGCATCGACCGGCACTACATTCGATGGCGGTCACCTTTGAAGGCAGCCTGGAGACTGCTGACGAGGTGCTCGCCAGGGTGAAGGAGGCGGTCGATGCCAGGGGAACTGGCCTAAAAATAAATAAAGTCCGAAAGGCAAAAAACCAGACGGTCATATTGGGGTGTGACACAGAGGCGGAGCTTAAGAAAGTCAAAGAAAGGATTGTAAGCCGAGGTGGAGGCCTAATAGTAGCGCCCATGAAGAACAAAAACCCGCTCGTCGTCCTAAAAGATGTCTTCTTGGACAGCGAAGATGACGAAATGGTTAAGGCGCTCTACTCCCAGAATGAAAATATCTTCAGGGACTTAGACCAAGAAGAGAGAGAAATGTCCATAAAATACAAAAAGAGGACTAGAAACCCCAAGACAGCGCACGTGGTCGTCCAAGTCAGACCGAAAGTATGGCAGAGGATGACGGAGACTGGGGCCCTTTACCTTGATCTGCAAAGGGTCAGGGTGGAGGATCAGTCGCCGCTCATCCAATGCACGAAATGTCTAGCATTTGGACACGGCCGGAAATTTTGTACGGAGAGTGCGGACAAGTGCAGTCACTGCGGAGGACCGCACCTACGCGAAAAGTGCGTGGACTTTGTTGCAGGTAATGAGCCGCAGTGCTGCAACTGCTCGCACTCGAAGCTTCAGAAGACCGACCACAACGCCTTTAGCGTGGAGTGCCCAGTCCGCAAAAAATGGGACTACCTGGCTCGGACGACAACGGCATACGCCTAGACTGCTCCCTAAGGTACACGTAACACACGCAACATACACAGTAATACACGCAACACACACAGGAATACACGCAACACGCACAGGAACACACCAAGACAGCAACACAAACTGGGAGTACATTACAAAAATAGACTACGACTACGTAACGAGCATATACATGGAAACCAAAAAACAACAACAAGCACAGATATATAAAATATATAGTAAATATATACGAGTATATCAAAACACACACACAACACCAAAACACACACCCCAAACAACCCCTGAAAACGTTGAGAACAATAAAAATTTATAGAACAAGAATCGACAATAAATAAGTATCATAAGTATATATTATATTATTGCCGAAAAAATAAGGAAAATAAATAAACGTAAATAAGCAAAAGGAAACAACACAAGCCTTAAAACAGTCCAAATTAAGCAGGTCCAAACCCTAAGTCCAAAAAACCGGAAAATAAGCACAACAAACCACTGTATTATAAAATAAGATTAAGAAAATTTAAGTAAAGTATTAAGATAGCCCTCGAATTGTATAACATAGAATAAGACAACAGACATGTAAAAGTAATAATTTAAGAAAACAAGTTTACCTTAATTAAGAAATAAAAATGTATTAGAATAAGAAAGCACATATATAAATATAATGTAGAAACAAGAGAAAATGTCCTTATACAAGATATGTATAAGCACTGTATTAGAAACTAGAATTAATAAAAAACTTAGCATATAGAAATATAGTTAATAAAGAAATAGACTAAGGAAACATGAATGTAACAATCGAAAAATGTTAATATACAAACCTGTGTACTTAATACCCAAAATAAAGAAAACAAAAAAGGAAAACTAGATAATAGTCAGAATAGCGGGAGTCCCACCCGGCTAAGAATGAAAGGATGTGTAAAAGAAAGACAAAGTATGAAGCTTGAAAGTGCGAGAGGAATAAATGCGAGAACTGGAATGAATGAGTAACTAGAATACCAAGAGCCCGTTGTTCCCATGAACGGGGAAAAGCACAAAAAAAAAAAAAAAAAAAAAAAAAACCTAACCTAACCTAACCTAAAGGAGCTGACTCGGGTGACGGAGAAAATAAAGAGGGCAGGAAACCTCGTGGTGGAGGAGGTCAAAAACAAGGACCCGCTCATTATTATCAAGGACGTGCTCTCTTGTCACTCTGATGTGGAGGTCACCGAGTCGCTTAAGCGACAGAACACCCACCTGATTTCGGACCTACCTGCAGACGATGTGAGGATGGGGGTTAAGTACCGTCGTAGGACGAGGAACCCGCACATGTCTCACATAGTTATGCAGGTGTCCCCCTCTGTGTGGCAGAGGCTGACGAACGCGGGTCGAGTGCACGTCGACTTGCAGCGGGTGCGGGTGCTGGACCAGTCGCCACTGATCCAGTGCACTCGCTGCTTGCGCTTCGGCCATGGCCGTAAACTGTGCACGGAATCCGCTGACCTCTGCACGCACTGCGGTGACCCCCACATGAGAGTCGACTGCCCTTCACGGCTGGCCGCGGAACCGCCAAAGTGCAGGAACTGCACCACCGCAAAAAACGGTAAGTCCGAGCATAACGCCTTCGACAGTGAGTGCCCAAGTCGCGTGAAGTGGGACGCATTGGCACGACTGTCGGTGGCGTACTGCTAAGGGCGAGCCTGCGGCACCACCGATAACAAACACCAGGGACTCATCCAGGGTTTCCCGAACAATCCCAAGTGCCCCTAATAGTTACCGGGTAATCCAAGCGAATCTGCAAAGGAAGTACTTAGCAACCCAAGAACTCATGATTGTGGCTAGTGAGCGGAGGGTTGCGTTCGCACTGCTCCAGGAGCCGTATGTGGGTAGGGTTAAAAGGATGCGAGACTACCGGGGAGCGAGAGTCTACCAGTGCGCTGAACAAGGAGGTGGAACTGTGAAGGCGGCAATAGCGGTCTTCGATCACGACCTTGACGTGGCACAGTGTCCGAAACTCACCACCAACAACATCGTGGTGGTGAGGATCCGTACCAGCGCCTGGGAAATCGCAGTAGTCTCGTTTTACTTCGAACCAGACCAGCCCATACAGCCATACTTGGAGCAACTTTTGCAGATTGCGGAAATAGGCCCCACTAGGATGATCATTGGCGGCGACGCCAACGCCAAGAGCACCTGGTGGGGTAGCCTGGTAACCGACACCAAGGGAGAGGACATGTCGGGAACCCTGGAGGACATGCGCTTGCAGGTGCTCAACGTCGGCAACACTCCGACCTTCGACACCGTCAGAGGTAACACCTTGTACAGCAGCTTCGTTGATGTAACAGCGTGCTCAACGGAGCTGCTGGACCTGGTGGAGGACTGGCGGGTCGAGGAAGGCCTCACGAGCTCGGACCACAACGGTATAGTGTTCAAAATTAAACTACAAAAATCGAAAGGAATTAACATAAACAGAACCACTAGAGTATTCAACACGAAGAAAGCAATTAAAAGCTCAAGTGAAATTGAACTCAGTGGAACTAGGCAAAATTAATAATACAACAAATTTAGACCACAAAGTAAATTCATACATAGATTGCATTACCAAAACATGTAAAGTCAAAGGACGGACCGCCAAAAGGCAGGAGGACTTGCCGTTGGAGGAGAATGGAGTACCACTGAGCGCACACGAATCGGCTCAGCTGCTGGCCGAGACCTTCTACCCGGAAGACCTAGAGGAAGGTGAAAATGCAGACCACCGTCGGACACGTGAAGCGGCCTGTCGTGTAAACGACTGGGCGCATGATGAACAACATGACCCACCGTTTACACTTCAGGAGCTGAAAACCGCGGTGGAAAGCTTTAACCCGAAGAAGGCACCCGGGGCAGACGGTCTCACAGCCGATATCTGTGCCCAAGCTATTTCCCGGGACCCAGGGACGTTCCTTGCACTGGCCAATAAGTGCCTGGAGCACGGACACTTCCCTGGGGCCTGGAAAGTAGCCACGGTGGTAGTCCTCCGAAAACCCGGCAAAGAGTCTTACACCACCCCTAAATCGTACAGGCCAGTCGGCCTCCTACCAGTCCTAGGTAAAACCCTGGAAAAGCTGCTAGTAGCAAGGCTGAAATGGCACCTAATCCCGCGGCTCAGTACTCGCCAGTTTGGTTTCATGCCACAGAGGAGCACCGAAGACTCCCTCTACACCATGATACAACATATCAAAGGGAAGCTAAGTGAAAAGAAGCTGATCACTGTTGTATCATTGGACATAGAGGGAGCCTTCGATAGCGCATGGTGGCCGGCCATCAGGACCAGGCTGGCTGAGGAAAAGTGCCCGGTGAACCTTAGGAGGCTGCTAGACAGCTACTTGACTGGTAGGAGTGTCATAGTTAGGTACGCAGGTGCCGAGTGTCGGAAAGACACGAATAAGGGGTGTGTACAGGGGTCCATTGGCGGTCCGATCCTGTGGAAACTGATTCTCGACCCCCTGCTCAAGGGACTGGACGAGCGAGGCGTCCACTGCCAGGCGTTTGCCGATGATGTGGTGATGGTCTTCGACGGTGAGACAGCATTGGAAATCCAGAGGCAGGCCAATGCCGCCCTCGAGTATGTTCGGGTGTGGGGCATCGGAAATAAGTTGAAGTTTGCACCGAAAAAAACCTGTGCAATGGTAATTACCAAGAAGCTGAAGTACGATGTCCCACTCCTGAGCATGGGCGGGGTAGACATTGCCATGTCTAAGGAAATCAAAGTGTTGGGGCTCACCGTCGACCACCAGCTCACTTTCAACTCCCACGTCGCAAACGTATGCAGAAAAGCTATCAACATTTACAAGCAGCTGGCACGTGCGGCAAAAGAGAGCTGGGGCCTTCACCCGGAGATCATCCACACCATATACACGGCAGCAGTGGAGCCGGTAATTTTGTACGCGGCAAGCGCCTGGGTGCCGGCCGCGAAAAAGATCGGAGTGCAGAAAAACCTCAACACGGTCCAACGAGGATTCGCGCAGAAGCTCTGTAAATCCTACCGCACCGTTTCGCTGAACGCGTCCCTGGTGCTGGCTGGGATACTCCCACTCGACCTCCGAATACAGGAAGCAGCCGCTCTGTATGAGGTGAAAAGAGGGGTGCCACAGCCAGCACTTGCAGGCAGGGAGGTAGAGCGGGTGGTGGCATTTGCAGAGACTCCGCACCCGGCAAAACATACGGCCATGGAGTTCGTGTGCCTGGAAAACCGGACGCTTGTGGACACCCACAATACCCAAGCAGTCAGAGTCTTCACGGACGGCAGCAAGATTGCGGACAAGGTCGGAGCAGCGCTATCACTCTGGGACAGTAATGCCGAGATCAAGTCCGTCAAGCTTAGCCTGCCGCCGTACTGCACGGTCTACCAGGCAGAACTTCTGGCCATATGTGTAGCCACGCGCCAAATCCTCAAGCGCAAAGAGGGAACCTTCGGTATCTATAGTGACTCAAAGGCCGCACTTCAAACAGTCACAAACCAAGGTTTCCTCCACCCACTGGCCGTGGAGGCGAGAGCGAATGTTGCCGCGGCTTTATTCCAGAACAAAGATGTATCCTTGTTCTGGGTAAAGGCACACGCAGGCCTCGAAGGCAACGAGCGCGCGGACCAACTCGCGAAGGAGGCTGCACTCCGGTCCAGAAAGAGGCCAGACTATGACCGCTGCCCGGTTTCATTCGTCAAGCGGCAGATCCGTGCGGGGTCGCTTGACGAATGGAACAGGAGATACAAAAACGGCGAAACAGCCTCTATAACAAAAATTTTTCTTCCCGATGCGATCGACGCCCACCGAATTGTTTTGAAACTAAAACCAGCCGGAATAGTTACACAAATCCTGACGGGGCACGGTGGGTTCTCCGAATACCTGCGCCGTTTCAAGCGTAAGGAGAGCCCATCTTGCGTCTGTGAACCAGATGCGGTGGAGTCGGTCGCTCACATTCTAACAGAATGCCCAGTCTTCGAAAACGAGAGATACAATGCCGAGCGGAAACTGGAAAGTTACATCAACAAAAATAGCATAATGATCCTAATGTCAGAAAACAAATCTAGGAATATTTTATTAGAATACTGCCTAAAAGTTGCAAAGAAAGTGATAGATCGGAATAAAGACAGCTAAAACTTTGTGCTTTTCCAAATATGGACGTTTCTTTTATAGAATAGATATTTAGGCATAAGCATAGATTAACTTAGCATAATAAATAAAACGACAACAAATTTACATAAACTAACAAATTAAACACTAAAAGCCAATATACGAGTATAACCAAATCAACTTTAAAAATTAATGGCAGTAAAGTAATAAATAAAGATAAAAAAGGTCTCTGACTATGTCAGGGGACACTAGCAGAGCAGGAGTAGGTTTTTCCACTCCTGCCAATCAAAAAAAAAAAAAAAAACCTAACCTAACCGTTGATATCTTCGCTTCCAGACGTGCGATTTTGAAGCTGTTTTCAGCGTTTTTAGACCAAACTAGGCCTCCGCCTACGTTTTGACCATATCGCACGCATTTACACGCGCGTCGGGACTTCATCCCTACTAACACTCAGGAATTTTCGAATTTTCATAGTAAATTCTCAAAATTAATTGTTTTTCTAAATTATTTTGCAAAAATTACCTCAGTTTATAGTTTAAATAGTACTCACCCTTCATCCCTGATTTCCGGTCCGCGTCCCGTGTCCCGGTCTCCAGGTTGTGGGGTGAAATTCAAAATTTTTTGGTTCAAAAACTGGTTTTTTGACCGAAACTCAAAATTTTTGGTCGGCACCTAGTAAGTTTTATTCCTAATATCGCTAGCCCGCGCGGAGACGCGTCTCTGGACACCTCGCCCGCGACCCTAGCTTGAATAAATTTTGCCCACCCACCCGCCCTCTGGGTTATAGGAAGGTAGACGTGGGGTTTTCGGCAAAATTTATTTTTTCATATTAGTTTCTGTAGTATATTTTAATCCTGTAAATAGTGTTTTTGTAGGGACAGTTCGTTTTTAAACTATACTGACTACGACTAAATAATTTGTTTTTACGAAATTTTTAAATTTTATAATTATATTGATATTATTAATTATTTTATTAGTATTTAGTAATTTATTGTGACAGTCGTACTTGAGAGGGTGACTATTATAATTGTATGACTTTTTTGTAAATACATTTTATTTGATTTTATTAATTATTTACTTACTGTGTTCCCCCTTTTACAGGGTCACATAAGTACCAGTGTCTTCTCTGAACCTCTTCTCTCGAGCAGATATTGTTGTTCCGTGCCCCTCTTTACAGGGTTCTGATCTGATAATACCTGCTCCAAAATTTTGAATATGTTTCGCACCCCATCCAGCACCGTGAGGGCCCAAGGCTGTAGTAGCTCGCCGCGATCGGCGGAGAAAGCGATGCCCTCACCTGACGCAAGGAGGAGAATCTCCTTCGGAGACGAGACTCCTTCTGCGTCACAGGGAGGCCCTGCCACTCCGGGGACGCGCCGAGCTGCTATAGAAGCCCCAAGACCGCTCAAAAGGCCTGAGGTGAAGTGTCGCAGTCGCACCGAGGAGGCGAGAGCTTGCCTTAATAAGGCCAAGCTTAATTTGGGCAACTCTCGCAACCTCAAGGCCGAGATCAAGACTGCGGTGCTCGAAGCCATAAACAGGCTTTATGAGCTGGTCAAGGAGTCCGAGCGCGACAAGACCTCTGCCGCACCTGTTACCGTGCCGGAACCCGCACCCACTGCTGACTTCTGTCCCCAGTCCATTCCCGAGAGTCTCGCGCGCCAGACTGAGCTCATTACCACCCTCAAGGAGCATATCTCGATTATAAAGGAGAACACCGAGAGGGTGGAGAAGCTCCGAGACAGTCTGGCAAGCAGGGAAAGTGTGGGGGAGACTACTTACGCGGGTGTAGCGGCCGTCGGTAAAACCCACACCGGGGCACAGGCCCCGGAGCGAACGACGCTGCACTCCTTGGTGGTCAACGGTGGTTGGCGGACACATGAGATGGATACGGGGGCCGAAGTCCTCGAAAGAGTGCGAAAAGCAGTGGATGCGAAGGAGGGCTGGGTGCGAGTAGAGAGGGTCCGAAAGGCCAAGCACCAAAAGGTCATTATGGGGTGCGAATCGAAGGAGGAGAGAGAAAAATTGAAAAAGCGACTTGAATCGGCCGGAGAGAACCTCGTCGTCGAGGCGGTGAAAAATCGGGACCCACTTCTGGTTCTTAGGGACGTGCTTTCAGTACACAGTGACGAGGAAGTGTTGAGAGCCCTAAGGAACCAGAACCAGGAGATCTTTCACGGCCTCGGGGACGAGGAACTCAAAATGTCAATAAAATTCAGAAAAAAGTGTCGAAACCCGCATACGAATAGCATTGTGCTGAGTGTTACCCCAGCTATCTGGAAGAGGGCACTCGAAGGGGGCAAGGTTCGGATTGACCTCCAGAGAGTGCGCGTCGAAGACCAGACGCCTCTGGTTCAGTGTACCCGCTGCTTGGCTTACGGGCACGGAAAGCGCCTGTGCACGGACACTGGTGGGGCAGGAGTGTGGTTTTAGCCGGTTCGAGTCCGGCACTACCTCGACTGTCTCCCAAGAGAAATTCCTGTGGGATAGTCGAGGTGTCCGCGGGGATTTCCCACTCCTGCCAAAAAAAAAAAAAAAAAACCTAACCTAACCTAACCTAACCTAACCTTTTTTTTTTTTTTTTTTTTGCCGGGGTGGAAAATCCACGCGGATGTCCTCTGCCCTGGGGCGGGCGGAGGGGTCTGTCGGACTTTAACCGACTAAAAACCACCCCGGTGTTCCATTCCCACACTTGCACCGGGGATCATGGGAACTAGTGCGCCTTCCACGATCCCCGGCTAGTGCAGGCCCGCCTCTGCGGGCCACCTCATGTCTGCGGGGGAGCGAGGTGTACTCCCCCCGCAACGCCAATAGGGGCGCGCGCGGAACACTACGCGCCACCGCCTCGGGTCCAGTTATTCGGCGGGGCAGCGGACGTCCCCAAGTCCGCCGTCCCTCTGAACCCGTTTAGGGGGGCCGGAAGAGGGCGTTGTCTGCCCTCCGCCGACGCCCGGTGCGTCTGCTGCGGGTCGGGAGAGCGGTCTCAACCTCCCTCAACCTCTCCGCAGCCTCCTTCTGTGAAAACCCGAGGTGCCGTCATATGCCAGTTTCACGGCAGCCAGACCCGGGTATCGGCCGGCACTTCACTCGATGGCGGTCACTCTCGAGGGCAGCCAGGAGACTGCGGACGAGGTGTTAACCAAAGCTATTATGCGTCCTCACTATCAGTTTCCAACTATTGAAGAAATTAAAACAAGTCTCTCTGGTTCTCAATATTACACAACTCTTGATGCAAACAAAGGTTTTTATATGCTTAAGTTAGATGAAACTTCTTCAAAATTATGTACATTCATCACACCTCAAGGTAGATATAGATTTCTAAGACTTCTTTTTGGAATAAATGCAGCCCCAGAATTATTTCATTCTATGACAAAAAGATTTACTGATATCCCAGGAGTCAAAATCTGGATGGATGATTTCTTGATATATGGTCAAACAAAAGAAGAACATGATTTAAGATTAAAACAAGTCTTTGAAAGAGCTAGGGAAATAGGAATAAAATTTAATAAAGATAAGTGTAACATAGTAAAAGTGAGGTTAAGTACTTAGGTCACATTTTTAGTAAAGAAGGAGTGAGAGTGGATGAAGCTAAAGTCAAAGCCATTTGCAGTATGCCACCTCCTACCAATGTCACAGAGTTGCAAAGATTTTTGGGTATGGTAACATATGTATTTAGGCTCATACATAAAAAATGTGTCAGAAAAAACTTCTAATTTGAGAACACTTCTGTCTAAAGATATTGAATGGTCTTGGCAAGATAGACATAATAAAGAATTTAATGTATTGAAGGAATGTATAACTAAAGCTCCAGTCTTGACATATTATGACCAAAATAAACCAATTACATTATCTGTTGATTCGTCTAAAGATGCCATGGGTGCAGTGATTTGCCATGACAAACATCCCATTGCATTTGCTTCAGCTTCACTAAGCCCTTGTCAACAGTCATACTCTCAGATTGAGAAAGAGCTTTTAGCTATTCTATTCGGTTGTACAAAGTTTCACCAATACATATATGGTCGTCACACTTTAGTTGAAACTGATCACAAACCAATAGTATCACTTTATAATAAGCCAATTTATAATATACCTCCCCGTCTTCAGAGAATAATGCTGAGATTACAACCATATGACCTGAATGTAACTTACAAACCTGGTAAATATCTTTATGTAGCTGATACACTGTCCAGAGCTGCCTTACCAGAACAGTCATTACTTGATCTAGATTCAGACCTTGACTTGCATGTCAATTTAGTCATTAGATCACTGTCAGTTAGTCCAAATAAACTTAAATTAATTCAAGAACAGACTTCCCAAGATGAGGAACTGTCACTTTTAAGTAAATGTTGCATAACAGGTTGGCCTGAACATAAAAAATTACTTCCAGACATCCTTAAACCATATTTTCCTTTAAAAACAGAGATACACATTATTAATGGCATAGTCTTCAAAAACAACAGTGTTATTATACCTGTAGCTATGAGAAATGACATAGTAAAACAAATCCATGAAGGTCACCAGGGTATTCACAGTTGCCAAAGATTGGCTAAAAATCTAGTATACTGGCCCAATATGTACTCAGATATAGAAAAATATATAAATAATTGCCACATTTGCCTTACTTACAGACGTAGTAATTCCAAAGAGCCACTTCAGCCTCATGAAGTAAAACTAATCCCTTGGAATAAAGTTGGTGTTGATCTATTTGATCTTAATTCCGACAAGTATGTCTTAGTTGTTGACTATTTTTCTCAATATGTCGAGCTTGTTAAGCTAGTTGGTGGTTCCACTAGTAACATTGTAATTAGTCACCTGAAGTCTATTTTTTCCAGGCATGGAATTCCCAATATTTTAATTTCAGACAATGGTCCTCCATTTAACTCAAAAGAGTTTAATAATTTTGCCATAGACTGGCAAATACAACATATTACCTCAAGTCCTTATTTTCCACGTTCTAATGGTCTTGTAGAAAGAACTATAGGAACAGTTAAAAATATGTTTAAAAAATGTCTTACTGATCGTTCAGACCCTTATTTTATTCACCTGCCCAGTTATTAATGTCCAGGTCACTTAGAACTAAACTTCCAGTCTTAGAAAAAACTCTGAAACCTAAAATTCCTAATTACAGGTCTTTAACAAATAAAACTCATATTAAAGATAACAAAACACAGGTTTATTACAATCAACATACAAAACCATTGCCTCCACTAAATATAGGTGATAAAATTTATTACAAAAAACAGCCAGATAGTAATTGGACACCTGGTACCTACACACTACTGACCCTGCTGGGAATATCACAGTAAGATTGTTGTGTGCGAAATCAAAGGTTTCCCCTACCAAAGTGACCACACTTGCTCGCTTGGAACTTTGCGCTGCGGTTCATATGTCTAAGCTGATACGTACAGTTCATGAAACTTATTGTGCGCGTATTCCTATTGCAGGAACTTTCGCGTTCTCGGATTCTACCATCGCTCTTTCGTGGATACATTCTTCACCGCATCGGTGGTCAGTATTTGTCAGCAACCGCGTTGCCCAGTGTCAGGAGAACTTACCTCCTGAAAATTATTATCACGTCGCCGGGTGTGAAAACCCGAGCGATTGTCTTTCGCGTGGTATGTTACCTTCGCAGCTCATGTCGCATGACTTGTGGTGGAACGGCCCATCGTGGATTCGATACCCACCTTTGAAATGGCCCGTAAAACCTTTTACTCCTTCCAATGCAGGTCAATTGCCTGAACACAGGGCAAAGGTACTTACTGCGACAGTTCAATGTGAACCATTGATCCTAAATGAATTAGATCAGCGTATATCCTCTTGGGATAAGCTTCTTAGAATTGTCGTTTATATCCTTCGTTTTATAAAGAAGGTTTCTTCTCCTGGCATGGTCAATAATCTTATGACTGCAGAAAAGGCTGTGATTCGTTCTGTTCAAAAAGTTCACTTTGCAGAAGATATCAAAGCTCTTAATAAAGATAAATTGCCTTCAAAAAAGCTGCTAAGCTTATTCGTGTTTCTTGACGAAGATGGGCTGTTGCGCATAGGAGGTAGGCTCTCTAATTCGGACTTGCCATTTGAGGTTAAGCATCCTCTTTTGCTCCCTAAGCATGACCCCGTGGTGGATCTTTTAATTGATCATTTCCATGTAATGAACTGTCATACAGGCCCAGGCCTGCTTATTTCAATTTTGCGCCAACGTGTCTGGATATTGGACGCCAGGACCGTTGTAAGGGCTAGGGTGCGGAAATGCAACTACTGCTTCAGAGTAAATCCATCACACCCAAAGCCCATGATGGCAGATTTACCGTCATATCGTGTGTCGGAAGCTAAAGCCTTTGTTCATACAGGCGTTGATTACGCAGGCCCAGTCCGTATAACGCTTACTCGTAGGAGAGGTCAGCATTCACAAAAGGCATATATCTGCCTATTTGTCTGCCTTGTAACTAAGGCCATCCATATCGAGTTAGTCTCGGAGCTAACTTCGGATGCCTTTTTAGCTGCATTTAAGCGGTTTATCTCTCGTCGTGGCCCTGTCTCATGCCTATATTCTGACAATGGCACCAATTTTGCACCGCTGCAAGTCAGGCAGAAGTGGACCTCTCCTGACCGTCCTATAGAAATCGGAACTGTCGTACTTGTTGGACAGGATGATTGTCCCCCTATAAGATGGCCATTAGGTGTAATCACGGAAATTCATCCCGGTTCTGATAAAGTCGTGCGTGTTGCGACTGTTAAAACGAAATGTGGAATTTTCAAGCATCCGGTTGTAAAACTGTATCCCATACCAACGCAATAATAAGATTATCTCTTTTCTCATATTATTTAGTATAATGTAATTAATTTAATAAACATACATTCTAACAACCATAATTCATTTACCTTTAGTAATTTGTCTTCTTTTGAAAGTTCTGCGAACTTCCAAACCGGGCAGCATGGTTGGGCACCTTAAGTGACCCAAATTGATTTTTTTAACATTTATTTCTGTTAAACCTAAGTATTAGGTAATTTCTTTAGCAATAATTAATTCGTTTCAAATGGTTTCTATAAGTTAGTATCTGAGGCTATTTGGTTCGCGCGCCATAACGATCGGGATTCGCTGAACTTGGCGACACTAGCGCCATAGTTTTGGCTACCACTCACCGAGCGCCGACCAATAAGAACATTCCTGACTTTTTCGAAATCTCGGTCGGTGCTTCTCGTGCAATTTTGAAGAGAAATACGTTTTTTCACCGTGATGAACAGCTAAAGGTGACAAGAAACTAGTAGTAAATACCCAGCAGTGATTTGACAATCTGTTTCGTGAAAGTGCTTCACGGGGTGAGCTGCGGACAGTTGCTGGTGAGGCGTCCCTGAGCTGGTCTGAAGGTTAGTGGGCCAATAGTCTTCAGTGCTGACGTCGAAACCATTTCATATTTTTCAGTTCACGGGGTGGGTTTTATAGGAATCAAACAATAGTCTCAAACCATAACTTTTTCTTAATTGAGCTCCCCGCGTGTTGTCGGCTATTTACACGCCGCCTCACCAGTAGTTGAATCTACGTTTTGCGTTTTGGTATCTTACCAATTTAGTCTTATTAATTATTGACCACGTACTGTAACTTAAATTGATTATTATGTCTTTTGTAACAACCTCCTGAATTTTGACGAGGATGATAAACTGCGCCTTTTAAAAGTTATAAAGAACCCAACTACAAATTGTATCATGTATACAATTTGTAGTTTGGTTTTTTTATACTTTCAATTAAATGTTACTTATTTATTCGGCTGATGTAGGGTATGTTCAAATCTTTGAATCTAATAGACCTAGAGGAGCAGGTTTCACAGGAGCAGGCCCACGTGAACTGCCTCCGCCCTCCACCCTGTAGCACAGGACAGTGTGTTGAAAGCATTGGAAATGTCCAAGAATATCTCCAGCATCACACCGCCCCCGGACTCCGCTTCCTCCGCCAGGACTCTTACCCGCATTATGGCGTCCACAGTGGAGCGCCCATTCCAAAAGCCGAACTGACCATTACGCATATCGGACCCCTCTTTGTACAAGTGGCCGACGAGGCGGGCAGCAATTATCCGCTCGAACAGCTTACCGGTATGAAATTGTGTTTAAAGACGGGGAGAAGCGATCATAACATCATAATTATATAAATTGTGTTTTATCAGACTCAGAATTCATATCAATGCACTTAGCCTTGATAAAAATATGAGAGTACTGAAAATGTACTGCTTAATCTACATCATTACATGTTGGTATAATGTACCTATTATTTTTTAATTATCTGAATTTGATTTGTCTCTCGATTAAAACGGTATCGAGATTAGATACTCGTTAACAGTCATAAAAGGCAGTTTAGCCGGCGTCATTGTACAGTAGATCGCATCGCGATGAGGTCGCTACTCCCGTTACTCGTGATCGCCTGGGCGTGCGCGGCGCGCGCCGACCGCTACCACCCGGCGGACCCCGGCAGCCGCGCGGCCGCCGCCAACCGCGCCGAGACCGACTCCGCCTTCTGGACGGGCGAGGCGCAGGCTGCCATCACCGCGCGCCTGGCGCACGAAGAGAGCGTGAAAAAGGCGCGCAACGTGGTGATGTTTCTGGGCGACGGCATGTCCGTGCCCACGCTGGCCGCCGCGCGCACGTTGCTTGGCCAGCGACGCGGTGCCACCGGCGAGGAGGCCAAGATGCACTTTGAGACTTTCCCTACGGTTGGGATGGTTAAGGTAAATTAAAATTATTCGCGTGTGGTGGGTTGCTAACTCCTTCTATGAAATAAACCATGACTGCTTGCATACATTTTGAAAATTATATATCATTCATTGCATTTTAACACTGTCGAGCCTGCAGACGAGTTTTTGAAACCTATTATGAAATAAATGTTATTTGCTTTTTCTTCAAAGTCCTTCGGATTGCGATCATAAAGTATGTCTGTCAAATTAGCGTGCATATAATCCGATCATGTTTCAGACGTACTGTGCAGACGCCCAGATCGCAGACTCTGCGTGCACCGCCACCGCGTATTTGTGCGGAGTTAAAACTTCGTACGGTGCTATAGGAGTCAACGCGGCCGTGCAGCGCAGCGACTGCGAAGCTTCCATGAACAGGAACACGCACGTGCAGTCCATCGCCGAGTGGGCGCTGGCAGACGGCCGCGACGCAGGTGAGCTCTCGCTCTATTAGTTTATGCAAGTGTACCTACATCACTATTTAACGTTATCTGTGTTATTGTTGTAAATATCGTGTGAAAAGACCGAAATCGCTTGTTCAGCGAAACGGCACGCCTAAACGCACAGTGGTAGGCAGTGCCTACGAGAAACATAAAAACAAAAGAAACATTCAGCCACCATGGATGGACCATGGATTTTCATTTCAACATCAACGCCTTTGACGAGATTTCAATATTGTACCGAATATGAGCGTCAACAAGTTAAAAGAAGAGTTTTGTATAAAAATATTTGTACGCCATATTATGGCAGGATATGCTGGAACCAATATTGTAACATCTATTTGTACCATGTCCTAACAAATAAACATTTTTGATTTGATTTGATTTGAAGACTCAAGTCAGTGAGACTAAAATGAAAATCATAGATGGCAGCTAAAACTTTTTGATTCGAATTCCAGCGGTTTTTAAGCAATGATGCTTTCTCTTGGAAATCACTTGACAGTGTATGTAGGTACCTAGTAATTTTCTTTCATTTCGGTATTATGTGTAGGTATAGTGACGACGACGCGCATAACGCACGCGTCGCCGGCCGGCGTGTACGCCAAGGTGGCCGACCGCGACTGGGAGTACAACCAGCAGGTGCAGAACGACGGCTTCGACACCGAGCGCTGCCCCGACATCGCGCTGCAGCTCATACACAACCATCCCGGCAACAAACTTAAGGTATGGAACCGGAAATCTATAAAACCTGGGAATTGTACACAATTCCTAGGAAATGTTTACAATTCCGAGCATACTTAGGAAATGTGTAAAATAGTGTTTCAAAGATTCCTTAATACACATTTCCTGTGAAATGTTTGCATTTCCTAGGAATTGTATGTAATTCCGAGATGATACTAGGAAATGTATAAAAACGAATGCTCTCTGTGAAGAATATAAATAAAACACGAACAAAATCAACATCATCATCTGCCTAGCCTTTTCCAAACAATTTTGCGGTCGGCTTCCAGTCTAACCAGATGCAGCTGAATACCAGTATTTAACATGCCTAACTGACCTCCACAACCCAGTTAGTACTAGGTAATACGATACCCCTTGGTTGACTGGTTGGCAGACTTTTGGGCCACTGACTACCTGTTACGACTGTCAAAGATCCACAAATGACAGCCAAGACCAATGGCGTAACGTGTTTTCCGAGTCACGGAGGAAACTCGGTATGTAATGGGCGGTCACCCATCCACGGACCAACCTAGGCACGCTCGGTTTAACCTGAAGATCGAACTGAGCGACTGTTAGTACTTAGCCATGATCTTCTCAAAATCCACGTCAAGTTAAATATCAAAATGTTGTAATAAGGCGTAGTCGACGTAGCCCAATAGCAAAAGGCGTTTAAGTTCTGATAAAATTTCCTTTTTTGTTTAGGTTATTTTAGGTGGTGGTCGACGAAGCCTTTTGCCAACTGACGTCGTCGACGAAGAAGGATTAAATGGTAGACGTACAGACAACCGTAACTTAATAGAAGAGTGGAAGCAAGACAAAGTAGACCGTGAAGTATCCCATGAATATGTTTGGAATCGTGACCAGCTAATGCAAGCCAACGATAGCCTGCCTGAGTACCTTTTGGGATTGTTCGAGAATAATCATTGTCAATATAATATGCAAGCTAATTTGGAAACAGAACCCACACTAGAAGAGATGACTGAGGTGGCGATTCGTTCTTTGAGTCGTAACGAGAAGGGTTTCTTCTTATTCGTAGAGGGAGGCCGCATCGACCACGCTCATCACGACAACCTCGTGGAACTAGCACTCGATGAGACACTAGAGATGGACAAGGCCGTGGCCCGCGCCGCGGAGATGCTGTCAGAGGACGACTCGCTCATTGTGGTGACGGCAGACCACTCGCACGTTATGGCCTTCAACGGGTATTCAGGACGTGGTCATGACATTCTTGGTCCCTCCAGAGACGTGGATGAGGACACTATGCCTTACATGACGCTGTCATACACCAACGGCCCAGGCTTCCGTGCGCATGTGGATGGTGTTCGACCCAACGTTACTGCTGAGGAAAATTACCGTAAGAATTTATAAATGGTCATGAAACAGAAAAATGTCATAAATGTGATAGGTATGTGGAGTAACGTGCCCTTGTTTCACAGGTGAACTAGAATGGGAGTCTCATGTCGACGTACACCTTGAGTGGGAGACGCACGGCGGCGACGACGTGGCGGTGTTCGCGCGCGGGCCGCACCACTCCATGTTCACGGGGCTGTACGAGCAGAGCCAGCTGCCGCACCTCATGGCGTACGCCGCCTGCATCGGGCCCGGCCGACACGCCTGTAGCGGCGCTACACCAGCTGCGGCCGCACCTGCTGCTTTTGTCACCATCTCTGTACTACTAGTTTCTCATTTTATTCAATGATCTTTCATTTAATTTAAGCTATGTAATATTTTATTAATTATATATTTGTAGTAAAACATAACGTGTGTAAAAATACATCACCATGCCATTTGTTACATAATTTTCCCATATTACATGTTGAAATTAGGTACTTAAAATAAAGACTGACTAATGTTTAATACTGTTTTACATATTTTGATGTTCCTTCTTCATACTAATGAACGATTTTATTTATAAAAAACCGGCCAAGAGCGAGTCGGACTCGCGCACTGAGGGTTTCGTACAAAATTTTTAAATGATAAACTTTACTTAACTTAACTTTGCTGTTCGATCCCTAGAAACGGCTATTGCACCAACCGCGAATAATAAGTTTGTAATAGTAAAATCCCTTTTTTTTTGTTATTAAACTACATATTTACGGTTTTCAGATTTTTCCCTTTACATGTTTTGAAAGACCTTGGTTTTTGCCAAATTTCGTGATTCTAGGTCAACGATATAGGTTTTCGACCAAAAACCTATATGGTACTTCCGGTGGTCCTAGAATTGACAATTTTGGTTAAAAGCAAGGTCTTACAAAACAAGTAAAGGGGAAATTCCGAAAAAAAAAAAGTTCAAAATTAAGGTAAATTTTAGTACCTAGAAGTTTTCGCGAAAATCTAAATTTGCCCATAATCTTTTTATCGTGTTGATTCAGGATCTTGATTTTCTGGGTCTTTTCCTTGATTATTGATTAAATTTCAACTTGCTAGGTTCACCCGTTCCTGAGAAAATCGGTGGTGACAGACGGACAGACGGACATTAAAGTGATCTTATAAGGGTTCTTTTTTTACCTTTTGAGGTACGGAACCTTAAAAATTATGACTAACTGTTTAGATCATATTTCATCTAACTTCATTTAGGCCCACCGTTTTCCCTCTCCTTTAAGGTTTTGGGAACGAACTTTACTTTTTACAAATAAAATCTTGGCATAGTTTCTTTTTTTAAATATCGCTGTGGTCGCGCCATCGAAACGCACACCGCCACAGTTGTTCATAGTCGTGGGCGAAAAACTTGTGTAGTCTCTCCGTGTGCCGCGTGGGCCATCACGTGTACTGCAGTGGAAACGTAGACCCAAGTTGTCAAATTATTGCATCCACGCAGCGCCGCGTGGCCATGCACAGCGTGCACCGCAGTGGGTTTGCGCCTTTAAAAACTCAAAACTCAAAGGATTTATTTATTTATCTATTACATTTGGGAAAACAAACAGTAGTATATTAAGCATAAACAATTATGTCTTAAAATAAAACTTAACGAATATACACACATCAAAAGTATCTAGGGATCAACATATATTTTTGCAATAACTTTTCTCCTGATTGATATTAATTAAAATTTTCTTTAAGGATTCATCAAATAAAGTGTTTTCGTTTGTCACAGTAACGATAAACCAAGTCACCTTTGCATTAATAAAGAAATTTGCCATTTTCCTAATAAAGGGATTTTTGACATTTGAACCACTAACATTAAAGTTCGAAAAAAAGACTGAAATAACAGTTTTCTTTAAAATTTTATTGGGTAACTTAAACAATTAATAATCCGTGTTTCTACCGCGAACACTAACAACACAAGAACATCGGTTTGGCATACTCAAAATGAGTTCATCCAAATCACGCTGTGGAATGGCCGCCCATGTTCGTTGCAACAACAAAAAAAGGTCTTCTTGCGACTGGATACCCTCCATATTCGGCAGAGCTCTTCTCTGTAGCATATCCCATGCATGCTCAATCGGGTTCAAGTCTGGCGACTGAGCAGGCCAGGGCAGGACATTGATGTTAGCTGCGGCGAGAGTCTGTCTTACAACTCTTGCGGTGTGCGGTCGTGCATTATCATGCATTAACTGAAATAAGGGACCGATTTGCACTTGTAGAGGAACGATGACGTCTGATACAATCGTCTCAGCATAAATTTGAGCGTTGAGGTTGCCTCTGATCCAAATCAACTCAGTTCTTCCGCCGATCCAAATACCCGCCCATACCATGATGGTTCCACCACTATAAGGATGGACTTCCTGGCAGGATTTTAATCGCTGTTGGCGTCCAGGGGTTCTCCAGTGTCGTATACGTCTTGTATCCGGTCTCATACCAAAACGAGACTCATCAGAAAAGCACACGAAACGCCATTGTTCTTCTGCCCAATTTCTGTGTTCAAGAGCCCATTGATATCGAATCCTACGATTGTGCATTGCTATAGGTGGTACCCGTAGCGGTCTTCGGGAATGAAGGTTCACTTCATGCAAGCGGTTTCTGACTGTTTGGTCGCTAATTAAGTTCCCTGAAGAGTGATGAAGCCTCACGGCTAACATCATGGCGGTTATTGTTGGAGCTCTTCGAGTTAAGATTTGAATGTATCGGTCTTGTCTCCGTGTGGTGCAGCGATACCGTCCTCCATGGCGCTCAGCCACGGTACCAGTGCTTCGGTAACGTGTCCAAAGTCGACTGATAACACTCTGACTTGTATTCAGAGCTAAAGCTACAGTACGTTGCCGGGAACCAGCTTCTATCATTCCCACGGCTCTGAGCATTTCTTCCCTGCTTAAATGACGTCGCCGCTCCATAATAACGTTGGTTTTAATCAGTAGTAGGGAAACAGTAGCACTAATAATGTCTTCAATGCGTTGTATGTTTTTATAGGGAAAATATTGACAGCTTATTTTCATCTTTTACTCGAATTTGATTGAGAGTTCCTGATTCAAATTATGAAATGCACCAAAAAGGATCCATATAAATTTATAAAATCATAAATTTATTACAAAGCCACATCTCAATCTCAAGAAATCCGCATAAAAATGCTTGATCCCTAGACATTTTTGATGTGTGTACTACCCACAACATTTTCCACAGATTACTATATTATACAATAAAAAACAAGCTGTTAGCAAACGTTAACTGTAACTGTATCAGGGCCAACTTAATAATAAAAAAAAAAATATATATAAAAAAAAAATATTCAAAACATTTGAGGTAAACGTTTACAGTTTTTCTTAAATCTATGACAAGTTCACCCATGCTTTGAGCCTGAACTAGGTAATCCTGTGTTTCAGGCGCTTTGAGGTAACATTAATTTATTAAATAATCATAAATCATAATAATATTATTGGTACCAATGTAAAAAGGTATATAAAATTATACTATTTTAACTAATCTAATATAAAAAATAACAATAATATGGACAATATTTACTTTAGCACAAGTAATAACTTCTCTGTATCTTCATACGACATAGTTTGAAGAGCTTCCTTAAGGATTTTCTTGCAGTTATTGTGATTTAAAGAGTAGATGCTTACTTTTTCATTTAGCCTGTTAGAGAGTAGGGGTCCGAGGTACATATAAAACTTGGCTGTGAAAGCGTGTTTTGTACTTTTTTGAGGGCAAACTATATATTTCCGTCTTTTTTTAGTGAATTCAGTGCTGTATGGAAGTGCTGCGTGTTGTTTTAGTACAGTGCTCATAATAAATAGCTGTCGAACTGTTAATACTTCACAAGATTTATACAGGAGGTTAGTGGGGAAAAGGAAAGGGCGGCAAGTAGCCACCTTGAGAATAGCTCTTTGAGCTCTTTCAATGGGCAATAACAGAGTTTTACTTGCCCCACCCCATGAAGTAATGCAGTAAGTTAGAATTGACTGACAAAGAGCAAAATATACTTGCCTAAGTATTTTTGGATCTGTAATAAATCGTAGTTTTTTGAATACGAATATCAGCTTACGAATTCTATTATTTAGAGCTTCCATATGTTGTTTGAAGGAAAGGGTTTCGTCTATTATAATACCCAGGTATTTTATTTTATCAGTCTTCTTAATATTGGGACACTTACACTGGCTATCTGCAGGGACTGGGCAACAATGAGCATGCAAACGCTGAGGGGATATTGGATATATGCTTGCGCATCGAAAACTTAATATAATTTGTCTTCTCTGCATTTAGAGTTAGTGAGTTATTTTGAAGCCATTTGTTTACAATATTAAATCCGTGTTGCGCAAGCTTGAAGACTTCATTTTCTGAGTCAGCCGAAAAAAGTAAAGCAGTGTCGTCAGCGTAAGTAATGATAGTACCATGCTCTAGCTTTAGATTGCAAAGGTCATTAATGTAGATCAAAAACAGGGTGGGCCCTAGAATACTTCCTTGGGGAACACCAAAAAATGAGGTTTTTTGAACAGCGCTGAGAACATCGCCAATCTTTACGCACTGGGAACGATCTTCTAAATAACTTTTGAATATTTTCAATTGGGTGCCTCTTACACCCATGATCTCAAGCTTGCGCAATAGAATTGGAATGGAAACTGTGTCAAAAGCTTTGGCGAGGTCCAGGAAAATTCCTACTGTGTGGTTACCCTTGTCAAGTTCTTGCGCTAGATAGTCAGTCAGATGATGTACCGCATCGGCAGTTGAAACTTTAGGTCTAAATCCAAACTGCCTTTCAGACAGAATAGATTTGTCTTCCAAATATTTCAACAACCTTTTGTTTATTATTTTCTCCAATATTTTTGACATAGAAGGAAGTAAAGAAATAGGTCTATAATTTGTCACTTGCTCTTTGCTGCCTGATTTATATACAGGGATAATTACAGCTTTTTTGAGACACTCTGGGAAATGTCCTGAAGATAAACAAATGCGGAAAATATAGGTCAGTGGTGGTACCAAAATGTCCTTGAATCTTTTAATAATGTTATTTGAAATGTTGTCCCAGCCAACTGCACAGTCTTCTTTCAAGGTCATGATTATACTATCTACCTCAGTCTCGTCAGTATCAAGCAGCGCGAAGGATGTTAAAGCAGTGTTAGAAGTTAAAGGAAAGTTCGTCATGTTTTGGGATTGACCCAGATTTTTTCTGCTAGAGATTTACCCACATTAACAAAGAAATTATTTGCTATGTTAGCGGATTCCACTGGTGACTAGTGTGCTTGTAATAAACTTGAAGATGACTCATATTGTTTTGTAGTATACGTTGCGTCTTTAATATAATACAAAAATACAAAATACAAAATAGTTTATTGTGTTATTAAATATTACATTACATGTTAATGTGTTTGGAGCCCCCATTTAGGCAAACAATGCCTGTATTAGAAGGCTCCGCTCTTTCAACATAATAAATATAAGTCCATATCTTTTTACTATTTGTTCCAGCCTTTTCCAATGCTACTTTGTCATAGTTGCTTTTAATTTTCCTAAGAAGATCATTACAGAAATTTCGATATCTTTTGTACGAAAGTTGCAATACAACATTTTCTGGATTAGATTTAGCTTTCATATGCAGTTTATCCCTATGTTTCATACAGCGAATAAGACCTGATGTGATCCATGGTTTTATGTTGTGATTTTTGTTGCTCAACTGCGATACGACTGTGTTTTTCTGAATTGCATTTCGTAGGTTTTCAATTACAAACAACTAATGAAAAGAAGTTAAAATAAAATAAAAAGGTAAACAATATTCTTAAAAGATTTAACAAATTATAATAATAATTCATGCGTGATGTATCATACAGGTCCCTATCCTATAATCAGTCATACCTACATTGCGTATAACTTATGGAGCCAACTGCTGATCCTTTAGAATTTTAATTATACAATTTTTAAATATAAATTTGCTCAGGAATAATACGTCTATTGCACCAAAACGCGTATTGTATGTGTCAACTGAGCGGTATAGCGGTGAGCGCACACCAGCATTGGATCTACAAAAGCTGGTAGCGAACAGTCGCCTAGTGCGGACCTCCCGTCCATGCACTGTTCGAGGAACCAGGTAACACAAACCAGCCACCAAGTCAGGGCAATCAAACTTGTTTCGGCATACACTGAATAACGTCATTGTATCAAGCAGGACGCGTCTTGACTGTAATGTAAGCAGGTCGTATTCTTTGAAAAGCGATTTGTATGACGTTTTTTTCCGAAAACATCTAAACTGCATAGCACGAAGGTACTTACGTTGGACTAATTCTATAATTTCAATATATTTTGCATAGTAAGGATTCCAGATCGGTACTGCGTACTCTAATTGCGGCCTTATTATGGACTTATACAGGTGCAAGAAGGTAGAGGGACGATGGAAATCTCTAGATGCTCTCATTACAAAACCAAACATCTGATACGCCTTATTAACAATGTTTTCTACATGAATATCAAGATGAAGTTTCGAGTCCAGCTGCACACCAAGATCACGAAGATAGCTAACCTTATTGATGTAACTATTAGCAAGTCGATAATTATACTGCACGATATTTTTCTTTTTAGTAAACGTTATACTGAGGCACTTAGGCAAACTAAGGTACAGTTTATTATAAGAGCAATAGTCTGAAAAACGATCAAGATCGCGTTGGAATTCAACACAGTCTTGTTCATTTGAAATTTGTTTAAAAACTTTTAAATCATCAGCATATAAGAGAAATTTTGAATTTTGAAAGCAATATTTTATGTCATTTATAAACAGTATAAATAATAAAGGGCCTAGAATTGAGCCTTGAGGGACTCCTGATGTAACATGAATACAGCTAGACTCGAAGCCATTGATCACAACCTTTTGGGTCCTATTGGTTATATAAGAGGCAAACCAACGCAAGAGATCCCCACGGATACCATTGTACGCGATTTTATTGAGCAGCAATCTATGATCCACTTTATCGAATGCCTTTTGAAAATCAGTGTATACCGCGTCCGTTTGTTGTCTGTTATCAATATTTTCAAACAGTTGTGTTGTGAATATTAGGAGATTACTTATGCAAGACCTATCTTTTACGAAGCCATGTTGCTCCTTTATTAGAACATGACGAATAATTGGATAAATCTCAGCATGAACAAGTCTTTCAAACAGTTTAGACAATGCTGATAATATGGAAATTGGACGATACATCTCTACATTATTTTATATTTTAGAACCACTTTTGTGTACTGGAACGATATTTGCGCGTTTCCATGCATCCGGAAAGACTCCACATGAAATACATTTGTTAAATAGAATAAATATGGGATAGCATACTGTATTGTGCGTATTTTTTAAAAACACCGCAGGTATACCGTCCGGGCCAGGTCCTTTAGTCGAATCCAACATTTTTGGTTCTCTACGAATATTTTCTAAGGAGAAGTACAATTTAGATAGGTTAACATCGTGATCAGCGGTTGTTGGTGGAGGTATCCATGAATCAGAGTTAAAAGTGGAGGGTTCGTACACGGAATGGAAAAAGGAAGAAAATAAATTACACGCTGTAGTAGGATCACTAGCTAAATTTTGTTTATAGTGTATCATGCTAGGAATTCTATTTGAGGTTTTACGGTTGGAGATGTATGACCAGAAAGCCTTGATATTGGTGGCAATATTATCTTCAACTGACGTCATGTACCTTTTATAGCATCTATCAACCTCCCTTTTGAACCTTGCTCTTATCATTGAAAACTTTTCATAGTCACTTATATTGCCGCATTTCTTCCACTTTATCCAAGCACAAGTTTTATTTTTGAAAGTACGTATGAGTGAACGTGTGAACCAGATGGGATAATTAAAATTCCTCTGCTTGCATGGAGGTGTATGTGTTCTAATTATTTCGAACATTTTTTCATAGAAAGCAGTCACAGCTTCCTCAGGAATCAACCCTTCAAGTATTCCACTCCAATCAACATTACTAATATCCTTATTTATCTCGCAGTAGTCAGCTTTGTAATAATTGAGTGGATTCGGAATTTTGCATTTCGAGATACTTGTTGTACGTACAAATGGTACGTGGACGTAAAAGACAGGATGATAAGTATCAATGGGCAAGAGAGGATCATCAGAAATAAACGTAACAGAATGTGCATTACTGAAAAATAAATCTAATATACGACCGTTACAATTGGTTAAATGATTATATTGTTTAATATTTAGTTGCGAGCAAATGTTTATAAGTTGACGAGTTACATTAGAGGGAGTACTTGTAGAACATTCCATGAATGAAGTTTTACTAACCCAGCTAAGTTGCGGCATGTTGAAGTCACCTGTTAAAATAACATTGTCCACACGAGGATCATCAAAAAGAGCCGAGAGAGAATTGAGGAAATGTATGTATATTTCTTCCGTCGTATATAATTATATAAGTAGCACATATTAAATTATAATTATCGCGGCAGGAAGGGATTTTAATTATTTTATGCTCAGATAAAGTTAAAGGCGGCGATAATGCGAGGCAAGACGGTTTTAATTCTCGTGAGACAGCTATAAGTACACCACCGCCATCTTTTTTTTGGGTAGCAATACGGTCACGATCACATCTAAATACAAGGTAACGTTGGTCAATAAATTCGTTATCTGAGATATCAGGTGTCAGCCAGGTCTCGGTGAAAACAATAACGTCGTAAGCATTTGCCAAAACATTCAAATACAATGTGTTGAGCTTTGTCCTGATCCCTCGGCAGTTTTGGTAATATATAGATATATGATTATTAGCCATCAATTATAATAGTCAATTCAATAGTATTAAATACAAGCAGTTCTGGTACGATTATAAAACAACAACACATAAACAGAGCAATCAAAAGCGTTACATTCAATATGGCGTCTGTAAAGGCAATAAAGACATAGATATAATTATAGTAATTCAGCAACAATTTATAGATCAGCAGTAGCATCATAAAACAATTAGCGGACGATTTTTTTTTAGCATAGGACATATTATTAGATAATAGTGATATTTTTACATAATAAAGTAAGAGACAAAGCAAATAAAGAAAAGGTGAACTTGTAGAAGACAGCATATTTAAGTTAATGAAAACAACACAAAATCCCTCCGTAAAAACAGCAAACGATGTACTATTTAGAGGAGGTTTAATTATCAGCAATATTACCGGAATGGTTATTTGTCGTGATTTTGCTAGATATGTCGGCTTCCGTACGAATAGCAAAAGTGGCCGAGTCATCAGTTTCTTTAACCAAGACGGCTGCTTCTCGACATTTGCGAAATAAATCCTTATTACGAAGTGTTAGGTGCTCATTTATGTAGACACGACATGGTGTTCCGGAGAGGCCAATGCGATCGGATGTCAACCCTTTGGATAAACGGTACGCACTTAGTAAGTTATCGCGGAGCAAGCGGGACGCAAACTTCACTATGATGTTCTTAGGACGATTATTCTGAGCGTGTGCATGAGGAACACGGTGAATTGCGACTACATCATTTTTGGCTAGCGGTATGTTAATTGCTGATGCAATTGTCTCCAGCACAGAAATCAGGTTTTCACCTCGTTTTTCAGGAATGTTCCCCAGCTCAATGTTACACTGCCTCGCCTGCTGTTCCAGCACGTCAATTTTACTTCCTAGCAGAGCCACCGACGCCCCAGTGGAGTTCTTGACACTAATTTCCAGATCAGCAATACGTTTCGCACTGTCGACGCAATTTGCAGAGTTAAAATTGACTGTTGACTTTAGCTCTGTAACAACTTGAGACAGATCATCATGCTTTGCACTTAAACTTGATATTTCCAATTTAGCCGTAGAATATTCTGTTCGTAGTTCCTTCAGTTCAGTTTGAATTTGTGAAGAAGTTGTTGATAGGGTATTAAACTCATCTCTTAGATTACCAATATTAACATTTATATTAGAGAACTGGTTATTTATGTCAGCTCGCAGGTCGCTGATAGTTTTTTTAAACTCGGCAGATAAATCTGCAATAGCCAGCGTCAGCTCGCAGTGAGGTTGTTTCCTTTTTCTTTGCGTGATATTAACAACGGTATCAGAATCCTGTCCCGCCTGCAGATCCGGACTCGACTGGCTTTTATTCGGTGAGCGCATCATTATAGTGTATATATTATTAATGCACCTAGACGAGAATATACCGCCTTGATTAATAAATTGGTATAAAAACACGACGACCCAGGTATGACGCGTTGCAAGAGCGTTATGGCCGTAGATATAACTGCAAAATTTCGCCGCTCGGAGATCACGCAGCGATGGCTTAGTGGCGTAACCAGCTACACTCGCCGCCGCGAAACAGCCGACCTCAGGTTCGAGCCCCACCGCGCGCACTTCTTTTTCCAAATGTTAGAATTTAGTTTGTGATTCACTTTCACACAGTCACTGGATGAGAGGGACACCGCGCTACAAGTTCCAAGATGGCGCAGACACTATACAGCACACCCCGCAAGATAGTAAGAGAGGTACCGAATATATCAAACGAGTACAACAAAAATACTTTAAACAAAAAATACTAATAATAAAAACCCCGACACGATCATGCAGATCAACAGCACGTCTGCTCACAGCAAGCGAATCGAATGAATTTATTTCAATAAGACCATTACGGCACATTTGAATGTCAAAATTATAAATAAAAAGCAAAGCTACAGTCCCAGTCACAACGCACCACCCACCGAATAATATGGTAATGTGCTATTACGATAGTTTAGGTTTTATTGCATATTTGATGTTTAGAGCATTAGAGGAGCTCGTGGCTATATAATAAATAACAGCCGCTCGGGTCGATCTTTAGGTTAAGCCGTGCTTGCCTAGGTTGGTCTGTGGATGGGTGACCACTCATTACATACCGAGTTTCCTCCGTGCCTCGGAAAGCACGTTAAGCAGTTGGTCCCGGCTGTCATTTGTGATCTTTGACAGTCGTTACAGGTAATCAGTGGCCCAAAAAGTCTGACAACCAGTCTTACCAAGGGGTATCGTATTACCCAGTACTAACTGGGTTGTGGAGGTCAGATAGGCAGTCGCTCTATGTAAAATACTGGTATTCAGCTGCATCCGGTTAGACTGGAAGCCAACCCCAATAATTGTTGGGAAAAGGCTAGGCAGATGATGATGTTTATAGTATTGATTACACCTTGTAATTTTTTTTCGTAATATCTGTATGCATATTTGTAAAAGTACAATAATTTCAATGGTCCCATAATGGACATAACAATATTATTCCCTAAAAATTTCAACACACTTTTTGCACGAATAGTATCGTAACAAGTTATTACAGATTATGCAATCTTTAACTTTTTCGGTAAACGACGATTTTGTTCGCGTAAGAAACGCATATGTTGTTCCGCGTAAAGTCTATTACAATTATATTTGTGTATTATTTTATATAGAGGATTTGGTAATTTTGTTCTACAAAACATGACAGATACTTATGAAAATCGTAATTTCGTTCACTGTATCATAATAGTTAATATTCTTAAAACAAGCGGTTTGTACAATAAAATATTACAATGGTGTCGGTACGTAATTAATGAACCCAGTATTATTAATTTAATTATCCATAATGATTGATGAGTAAATTTTGTTTTTTTTTTGTAAATGGCACCTTACAGTTCAACCTGTAACCTGGTTGTCGTCTGCTTAACCGGAGTGTCCTGTGGATGCCTTGAGTGTCAGGCCTCCAGCCTGGGCAAAAAACTTACAAACTAAGCGACTACACTCTAAGGGTTACGAGCCTCGGCCCAACGCGTCGCTGGGGGAGGACAACAATTGTACAGGCTGGATCTGAATGGATACCATTCAAATCCAGTCTTCAGTCATTGCACGTGGGCTGGCTTGAGCAAGGGTCGGGGGGAGCATGGATCGGGACGTTGCGACGGTCCTAGATGGCGAGGACGGATTGACAGCTGTTTGCGTCTGTGCTTCTTGAGCGTGCTAGTTTCCCTACTGCTCTCTTGGAGGAGGATGATAGCGTCATCGGGGGTGAGAAGGTTATGCCTTGGTCGGCGAATCTTACAAGGGCTCGTATCGGGCGGCCGATGTGATTAGAGGATTACGTTACCTTACGGCAGAATCGAAGAAGAGCTTAGAAAAACGTTTCATAAACTGAAGTGGATAGTGGGCATTCTAAGCCTATGTGTTGACCATTAGGTTATTGCGGACATAGTAAGGGGCTCCCGTGACTTTGTGTGAGAACCAGTTCTAGAGTCCTTGGGTCCTATAGATATATTATCTAGCCTTGGTATGTACAAAAACGACACCAGCGTATGTCATGATGGGAAGGATCACCGTGGTATAGAGGCGCAACTTGCACGTAAGAGACAACTTACTAACAGGAAATGGAGCCTACCCATAGCAAAGACGACTCGATCACGAGCGGCACTGATATGCAGCCCGAAGGACAGATGGTCGTCGAGTATGACTCCTAGATATCTGGCTTGCTTCTTCCAAGGGATAGGCTTACCGTACAGAGTGATCGGACTGGGGGAGGTGGAATTGATACGTGGTTTAAAATAACGAAGAGCCTGAGTCTTATCGGGGTTAACCTTAATTCTCCACTTCCGGAACCAAGCACCTAAGACGTCGGCTGAGGTTTTGTAGGGTTTTGGCGAAAGCGTTCTTAAAACGACCAGTGTTACAGATGGCCGTGTCGTCCGCGAACCGGGCTAACTGAGCTTTTTTGCTTCGACAGCACGTAACAGCGTAATAGCGCGAATATAAGCGGGGAGACGGGGGCTCGAATAGGGATATGGGAGGAGAGAGCTTCCCCGATGCGATAGTGGAAGTTGCGATCCGACTGAGAGTCGCGTAGGATGAGCACGAGACGGTCTGGCACTCCTAGTTGATACAGCTTGTATAATAAGCCATTGTGTCAGACTTTGTCGAAGGGTTTTGGTATGTCGAAGAATAACCCGCCCGTCATCACTCCAGCGCTCAAATACTCGACGATGCGGTGGAGTGGACCCGTTGGATGCACGAGTGTTCGGTCCTGAAGCCGAATTGCTCGTTGGTTTATCCTCGGCATAGTTTCTATGTCGCTTATAAATAAAGGTGAAAACCCACAGCTGCGCACGGAGTGTTAAGCTTCGCTTTGCAAGAAAATGTATGTGAATGTGTCCACTGACATGCTATGCATGAATTGAAGTCATTAGTACATGCGTGGCTTGCTCGAATAAGGCGCTCATATAGCTCAACGCTGTCAATGGCGCTGTGCATGCGGTACATGCTATACACGAATATTTACCCACGACCAGGCCGCGGTGGGCCACGCACGGAAACGTAGACCCACGTTATCAAACAATTATTAATTTGTTTGCGCCTGTCTCTTTAATGCCGAACGCATAGAGAAGACTGATAGACCGGTAGCTCGAAGGTTTTGCCTAGGGTCTACCGGGTTTGCGGATACCGATAACAGTGGCCTCTTTCCATACCTGGGGGAAGAGTTGGTTTCTTAAGGCACCATTGAAGATGGCTGCCATTGACACTGTTAACTGGGCAAGGAGGAGTTTGAGCACCTTATTGGTGATTCCATCAGAACCGGGTGCCTTCAGCGGCTGAAGCCTTTTTATGATGACATGCACTTCGTCGGGTGTGACTGGAGGCACAGGATCATTGGGGAAGACCCCAATGATCCTGTGCCTCCAGTCACACCCGACAGTCTTTTACGGGAGGGAGAGCAGATCTACGTTCGACATCGGCATTCACTATGGCGAGATGACGTTTGTCTACTGGTTGAGAGCTGGGAGAGCACTGAGACTCCAGGCTGTCGAATGCGACGCTCGGGGCGGATGAGAAGAAGTATCGAAGCCTTGACAGTGGCACGCATCTTTCTTTGCATTTGCCAGAAAGCTAGGTGGGTGGGCTCGAGTTGATTGAGCGCCTTGTCCCATCGAGTGGAACGATGCTCGCTTATGCGCTTCCTTACAGCACGCTCTGCTTACAGAGTACTTACGTATGTGAGCCTTGTAAACATCCCAAGGTAAGTTGTCGTAGGCACGGATGGCTGCGTTCTTCTCGTTTATCAGTTCACGTACGAGTACGTCAGCGGGTAGTCTCCATAACTTCATAACTTTTCACAAATTCGCAATTATTTCTATAATACTGGTATGTATCGACAATCGATTTGTTTTCGCAGGGTTCAAAGTACGAACCGCGCGGTTTAAAGAAAATTTGTAAGTTTGTAGCGGTAGTAAACGGTAGTACTCAGAGGCTCGTTTTTAACCTTTGGGTTCCCCCAAAGGTTAAACAGGAATAGGGTGTAAAGCTCTTCATACCTCGTGGAAAAGGGAGGATCCTTGTAGACAGACGTGCCATAGAGAGGTGCCGTAGAGACGTGCGCCGTAGAGAGGTGCGCCGTAGAGTAGCGCCATAGAGTAGCGCCGTAGATACGTGCGCCGTAGAGAGGTGCGCCGTAGAGTAGCGCCATAGAGTAGCGCCGTAGAGAGTGGCGCCGCGATGTGGCTGACTGCTGGCGCCGACCGGGAGGATCAGCACTCGACCGGCCGTGGGTGCAGTGCCAATGTCTCTTGGTTGCGGGCGCTGACCAGGAATGCGCTTCCGCTGCATGCTGGTGGTCAGGAATACCCGTTTGAAGCTGACTGGCTGTATGTCTTGCTGCTCGAAAGTTTGAGGAAGTGATCTTGATGATGATGATGATGACGTCTCGTTGCTTAAAGGCTGCGCTGACGTCCATTTCGGGGTCACCAGTTTGGGGGTATGAAGAACAGGGTGTAACGCTCTTCATACCCCGTGGAAAAGGGGGGATCCTCCGACCAGAAGGGTGTTGTGTCTGGTGGGCCACTGTCCGACAGTTGTTGTCGGGATTTTCTATACAGGGTGTACACAACCTCATCAGTCACGAAGCCTTCAACCAAGCATTCTGTACATCAAACTAAGTCACTTTACGCAAAAATTATTGCCGGGAAACTACTTTTTTTTTTGGGGTGAAAAATCATGTTTTGTGATAGAACTCAATGTAACGCACTCAAAACATTGTGTTGATGGATGGATTGAATAGTATGGGGGTGGTGGAGGTGTCTAAAGTAAAAATCTTACATAAAAAACTTGTAAAACGCACACTAAGTAGGCAAGCATATTATAAGTTGGGGTTACATTGATGATAAAAATGCTTGGCTAAATGCTGGTCCTGCTCCACAACCATAGGGGGGGGCAAATTTATTGATTGTTCGGGTCGGGCATTATTTGAGTCCATCGACACGTAAAGAAGAAGATGAAGAATTGATTCCCATATTCATGTATTGCGGAAGCTGCAGAAGATTGTAAAAATATACTTGCATTATATAGATTCCAGTTCTTAGTATTATATAATTGCATAGCACATGTGTGAGTACTTTGTACTGTTCAGCCACCATTTACATTTATTTATCTCTCATTGACTTGAATATGCCTTGGTGGCGGAGAGAATGTCATGCTCACTTAAATGTCTCGCTGATGGTGGCGGGTGTGTCGGGTCATTTAGTTCTCTTCAATATGGTTGAGTTGAATGGCGCCGGTTCATACGTCATGTTTGTGAACGGGCGCTGTCAGTTGGGACTGGTCATCTCTTAGCTGCCAAGGTTCATTTTAATTACTTTATTCGTAAATTGTTGATCTAATCTTTTACTCTGAACTTGTGAAATCTTTTACGGAACTTTGACCCCCAATATCTCCGTAACTAGAAGGCCCTCGGTATAGTGTAGAAAGGCACTGGTTCTCCTCGTCATTCCGATAATTTTTGACCCCAAAGACGAGGAGAACCAGTGCCTTTCGGCTTCATTATGATGTTTTTTACACCTTTATAGTCTTAAGTCGCGGATACTTTACTTGCGCGATAGTTCATCATCCGTGACATAGATGGCGCTGTAGTATCTACTTTTTGTTCTATGTAGCGTAGTACTTTTTACTAACCTTAAAAATATTTTAGTTTTTAATGATATTATTGTATGCTACAATTTATTACGAACAATACCAATTCTGTGGCATCAGACACGAAAAGTTTTAACTTTTAAAGCTGGGGACAGTTGCCGCCCGTTGCAGCTCCAGGCGACGCCCATGATCGTCACAACACTTTTGAAATTTTCACTCTCTACTTTCAATTGAAATAGACAAGGGAGATGACACATCACTGGATGTGCAAATCGAAAAGACATTAAACAAATCTGATTAAAGCTCTGGGGCTGATATCAGATAGAAAACAAAACTTCTAACGTACTATTGGCAAAATATTATTAAAACAATTTATTAACGAAACTGACAAAATGATTACAAATAACATTCACTATCAATTGCAGCGTGCCATTAACATCTATCCGACATTGCTTATGAAACGGCACAGGCTGACGATTTTATTTCGGGTTTTGTTATAATTCACTTAATCCTTATCCATTGTTTAAATTATATTACTGTCAGTTATCCGACTTCCGATTAAAACAGTATCGAGATTAGATACTCTTAACAGTCATAAAAGGCAGTTTAGCCGGCGTCATTGTACAGTAGATCGCATCGCGATGAGGTCGCTACTCCCGTTACTCGTGATCGCCTGCGCGTGCGCGGCGCGCGCCGACCGCTACCACCCGGCGGACCCCGGCAGCCGCGCGGCCGCCGCCAACCGCGCCGAGACCGACTCCGCCTTCTGGACGGGCGAGGCGCAGGCTGCCATCACCGCGCGCCTGGCGCACGAGGAGAGCGTGAAGAAGGCGCGCAACGTGGTGATGTTTCTGGGCGACGGCATGTCCGTGCCCACGCTGGCCGCCGCGCGCACGCTGCTCGGCCAGCGACGCGGCGCCACCGGCGAGGAGGCCAAGATGCACTTTGAGACTTTCCCTACGGTTGGGATGGTTAAGGTAAGTTTAAAATAATGGACGTCTACCTTCTCCATGCACCAGACCAAAAAGTTGCAGGGAATTATTTGTCTTGATATGTTGTGAGTAGCGTCGAAGCGAAGAATAATTGAATAAAATATTAATGAACGGAGAGGAAGGATCTTTCATTAATAATCAGTAGTATACAGATGGATGGTAAGAGAGATGAAATAACAAAAAAATGCTTAACAGAGTTAGCGTGACTCTTCACAGGGTAGAATGAAAGTTAAAACAAGTTTTGCCTCGACCACAATTAACATGAGACTAGCGCAGACAGAACTAAAAGCAGCACGTATTCGGCCCTCCCACTCGTCGAAGGCTACGTGTAGCTAGTTAGGATTATGTTTCAGACATACTGCGTGAACGCACAGATTGCGGACTCTGCTTGCACAGCCACCGCGTATTTGTGTGGAGTCAAGACAAATTCTGGTGTCATCGGAGTGAACGCGGCCGTGCAGCGCAGCGACTGCGAGGCTTCCTTGAATACCAACACACACTTGCAGTCCATAGCCGAGTGGGCGCTGGCAGACGGGCGCGACGCAGGTGAGTGGCCGTCGATAAAACGCGTGGTTAAAGCTGGCCCGTCACGGACCAAATTAACATAATTATTAGGTTAAACAACTTGAAGCACACGCACGTCTTTACCCTGTTTAATTTATAGTTGCAATATGACACCTCTATATAATACGTAAGCGTTTTCCGTATCTGCAACACAGGTGTCGTTACTACGACGCGTATCACGCACGCATCTCCGGCGGGTGTGTACGCCAAAGTGGCCAACCGTACGTGGGAGTTTGATGCGCAAGTGGAGCAGATGGGCCACGACGCCACGCGCTGCCCAGATATCGCAATGCAAATGATACACCAGCATCCTGGCAACAAGCTCAAGGTCTGTTAGACGATTACTGTTGTGAAACATTCAGTAGGTAACTCTGTTGGATGATTCAGCCCAATGCAAGGAGTGTTATTTTGAAGATCTCTCGGCACTAATAAGCGATCATTAACTTTTAAATAATATCGTTCGTTGGTCACATAGTATTTAAGGCGACTACAAGAGCTAAATTATCAACTCTATTTGTGGTGGTTAAAACTTCGTTTGAAATTCTGTTAAAATAAAGTTCTAATCAGCTTGCATTACAAAGTGGTTGTTACGTCAGTCACTGCGGGCCGAATAGTGCGAAATTAGTGTTTTTTTGCGATTTACAAAAAATCTCTTGATTGGATAAAAAAAATAAAACACTATCATACTAACATACTCGTATATCCTGAAGAATATCATATATTTATCTGGTTTTGTTTATTGTATAAGTATATGCTTTTTTGCATTATAAAACTAGCGTTTAGCTCCTGTAGTCCCCTTAATTACACAGCGGTCCGTTCAGACTAAACGCCCCTTGGTGTTTAGTCTGAACGGACCACTGTCAATTCATTTTGGTCCGTTCAAGTCTAGTCTCTGTCGTTCCGTTAGATTGTTTGATAATAAAGTTATAGTAAATGTTTTACTTTACTGTTTTCATTAAATTGCGTCCAGCAAAAGGGGTTTCCGATACGACCCCTTCCTATTTAAAAATATAGAGTTCTCTTATTATGTTATAGTGTTTTGCTCTTATTGTTTAGTACAAGCTAAGAGCCTCTTTTCTTTAAATCATAGGTTATTGACATTTCAATTTTGTGTACAGGTAATTTTAGGTGGTGGTCGACGTAACTTTTTGCCAGACAATATTCGTGATGAAGAAGGATCCCGAGGTAGACGGACAGACAACCGTAACTTAATAGAGGAGTGGAAGCAAGACAAAGTAGACCGCGCAGTAACCCATGAATATGTTTGGAACCGTGAGCAGCTAATGCAAGCCAACAGTAGCCTACCTGAGTACCTTTTGGGATTGTTCGAAAGTAGCCATATGCAATATCACATGGAATCGAATTTGGAAACAGAACCCACATTGGCAGAGATGACTGAGGTGGCAATTCGTTCGTTAAGCCGTAACGAGAAGGGTTTCTTCCTATTCGTGGAGGGAGGCCGCATTGACCACGCGCATCACGACAACCTTGTACATTTATCGCTCGACGAGACACTAGAGATGGACGCGGCCGTGGCGCGCGCCACAAAGATGCTGTCAGAGGACGACTCGCTCATCGTGGTGACGGCAGACCACGCGCACGTCATGACCTTCAACGGGTACTCGCGACGTGGCCATGACATTCTTGGCCCCTCCAGAGACGTGGATGAGGACACTATGCCTTACATGACGCTGTCTTACACCAACGGGCCTGGCTTCCGCTCGCATGTGAATGGAATTCGCCCCGACGTTACTGCTGAGAACAATTTCCGTAAGCATTATTAACTTGTCATTAAAACAGAGATGAAGATGCCGTCAGTGATGTAGTCTGGATAATAATATTTATGTTGCAGGAGCACTAAGTTGGGAGTCTCACGTCGACGTCCCACTCGATTCGGAGACGCACGGCGGCGACGACGTGGCGGTGTTCGCGCGCGGGCCGCACCACTCCATGTTCACGGGGCTGTACGAGCAGAGTCAGCTGCCGCACCTCATGGCGTACGCCGCCTGCATCGGGCCCGGCCGACACGCCTGTATTGACAACGGCGACAACGGCGACAGCGGCGATAGCGGTGACAGCGGTGACAGCGGCGACAGCGGTGGCAATGGCGGCAACGGCGCCACACTGCCTGCGGCCGCGCCTGCGGCATTTATCACCATCTTTGTACTACTAGTTTCTCGTTTTATTCAATGATCTTAGAGTGTACGCCATGTGATTTAACGTTAAGAATTTATAGCAGAATAATTGGTTTCCTCAACTACAGTAGATTTTATTCTCAAAATATTAAAATTACAAAGATTGTTTTAAGGATGTATATAATATTTTTTTATAATAGTTATTTAAAGTTTTATTGTAATATATTATGAATACTGTTGAATGTGTCTAATTTTTTTATACTCCTTCCTATCCATCTGAAAAATATAATCTACTATCGGTAGGTATATGTATAATAATATTATATTTGAATAGGTAGATAAATGTGGTCCGTAACGAGCTCTAGACTAATGTTCATTCGTATAAATCAGAGGAAATATTATCGATTGTGGAAATATTGAAAAAGCTCCTTTATTGCCCGTGGTACTATCTGTATTAATATTAGGAGTACCACGGGTAAAAAAAAACCCGTATAAGTTCTACCAAGCAATCTAGTAGTAGTAGATCTAGTAACACGGGAAGTTTTTAATAAAATTAGAACTTTAAGTAAAGTTATAATATTAAAAACCTGTAGGTATTATAAAAAAAAATGTGAAAAAGTTGGAACTTTGACCCCCAATATCTCCGTAAGTAGAAGGTTCCCAGGTATGGTCTAGATTAGAACAAAAAACCGGCCTTGTGCGAGTCGAACTCGCGCATAAAGGGTTCCGTACTATTGTATTTTTTTTTTATTTTTCATTATTTGTTGTTATAGCGGCAACAGACATACCTACACATTCTGTGAAAATTTCAACTATCTAGCTATCACGGTTCATGAGATATAGCCTGGTGACAGACAGACGGACAGTGGAGTTTTATTAACAGGGTCCCGTTTTTACCCTTTGGGTGCGGAATTCTAAAAATGATCAAATGATGATGGGGAGAACAAGTGCCTTTCGGCTTCGTAAACGGGCTTCTTACACCCATTATACTTTAAACAAATAAATTAAATTGAAGTATCAGCTGTTTGTAATTTCATAATAACAGATTTTTACCAGACTGCCAAGGAAGGGTTATGTTTTTCGCGCGTTTATTATGTTTCTTTATAACCACGTATGATCCAAATAGCTGGATGGATTTCGACGATATAAGATTCGTCTCAAAAACTCCAAGTGTCCATATTTAGGTGTTAAAAAAAGCTAGCTTAGTGTAAGTCGTTAATATTGTTTTTAAACCAAACCTATCGAGTAGGGTATCCAACAACATGGATGGGTTTTAATCAGTAAAAGTCTGACACTCCCACCTGCTCCGCCCAGAGCGGGAGAAGTCATTTGATGAATTTCCATTCGAAAAAAAAAAGGGGTGAACTAAGAAAGGATTTTCCAAAATTCACCCCCTAAGGGGTTGAAACGGGGGTCCAAAGTTTACATCTGGGGAAATAAGATTAGTTATTCGAAACTTAACAGGAGTACTCCTATCGATAAATGAGATAACATTTTTTTCAGGTTTTTTCAGAATTCAACCCCTAATATGGAGAAATGTGAGATTGTGATAGTGATAGTGATAGTGATAGTGATTGTGATAGAGTGATAGTGATAGTGATAGTGATAGTGATAGTGATAGTGATAGTGATAGTGATAGTGATAGTGATAGTGATAGTGATAGTGATAGTGATAGTGATTGTGATAGTGATAATGATAGTGATAGTGATAGTGATAGTGATAGTGATAGTGATAGTGATAGTGATAGTGATAGTGATAGTGATAGTGATAGTGATAGTGATAGTGATAGTGATAGTGATAGTGATAGTGATAGTGATAGTGATAGTGATAGTGATAGTGATAGTGATAGTGATAGTGATAGTGATAGTGATAGTGATAGTGATAGTGATAGTGATAGTGATAGTGATAGTGATAGTGATAGTGATAGTGATAGTGATAGTGATAGTGATAGTGATAGTGATAGTGATAGTGATAGTGATAGTGATAGTGATAGTGATAGTGATAGTGATAGTGATAGTGATAGTGATAGTGATAGTGATAGTGATAGTGATAGTGATAGTGATAGTGATAGTGATAGTGATAGTGATAGTGATAGTGATAGTGATAGTGATAGTGATAGTGATAGTGATAGTGATAGTGATAGTGATAGTGATAGTGATAGTGATAGTGATAGTGATAGTGATAGTGATAGTGATAGTGATAGTGATAGTGATAGTGATAGTGATAGTGATAGTGATAGTGATAGTGATAGTGATAGTGATAGTGATAGTGATAGTGATAGTGATAGTGATAGTGATAGTGATAGTGATAGTGATAGTGATAGTGATAGTGATAGTGATAGTGATAGTGATAGTGATAGTGATAGTGATAGTGATAGTGATAGTGATAGTGATAGTGATAGTGATAGTGATAGTGATAGTGATAGTGATAGTGATAGTGATAGTGATAGTGATGGTGATTGTGATTGTAATGGTGATCGTGATGGTGATTGTGATTGTAATGGTGATCGTGATTGTGATTGTGATTGTGATTGTGATTGTGATTGTGATTGTGATTGTGATTGTGATTGTGATTGTGATTGTGATTGTGATTGTGATTGTGATAGTGATAGTGATAGTGATAGTGATGGTGATGGTGATGGTGATGGTGATTGATGGTGATGGTGATGGTGATGGTGATTGTGATGGTTATTGTGATGGTGATGGTGATAGTGATTGTGACTTTGATAGTGATGGTGATTGTGATGGTGATTGTAATGATTATGAAATTTGGCACCTAGATAATTCATAACCTGGATGCTTATCCAGGTTATGAATTATCTAGGTGGTGGTGGTATTACCTATAGCTTTATAGGTACTAGAATTGGCGTGATCATATTTAATATGATCCAGTGGGACGGTTACCGAACTTTACGCGGGCGAAGCCGTGGGCTACAACTAGTATCTATATAACACGTCCACGCCAATTCTAGTATAGCTTATTTTTTGCTAATTTATTACCCTGAATTTGTAATAGATTGCTATGTTGACAAATGTCATTTCGTAAAAAGTAAAACGTTAACGATTTAGACTTTGCTCACATCAATCTTATCAATCTAAATATATAAAAGAAGAAACTGACTGACTGACTGACTCATCTATCAACGCACAGCCCAAACCGCTGGGTCTACAGATTCCAAATTTGGCAAGTAGGTTCCTTATGTGGTCTAAGGGTGCACTAAGAAAGGATTTTTCAAAATTCACCCCTTAAGGGAGTAAAACGGGGCTCTAAAGTTTGTATGGGATAACAAGATTAGTTAGACTATTTTATTAAAAATTCACAGGAGTACTCCTATTGATAAATGAGTAGAAATAAGTTACAGGTTTTTCAGAATTCAACCCCTAAGAGGGGGAAATGGGCTGTCAAAGTCTAAAAATCAATGCACAGCCCAAACCGCTGAGTCTAGAGATTCCAATTGGCACATACGTTCCCTATGAGGTTAAGGGGTGCAATAAGAAATGATTTTTCAAAATGTACCCCCTAAGGGGATGAAACGGGAGTCGAAAGTTTGTATGGGGAAACAAGATTAGGGTAGACTTGAGGTGTGCGGGAGCGGGGAATTGATAATGAAATACGGGTGTACGCCACGAGTGATTTATTACGACTGCCTTAAACTAATACATGAGTAAATATGTATACTACTTACATACCTATCACACTACACCACAGGGGTTCCTTCATCGCCCTTTGTGTTCCGGGGCCACGGTATCTCTTTCGAATAGTCCCGCAACCCCGGCAGGCATCGGTCCTTGCGGACCCCTTCCTTTTTGCTGACTCTCTTTGAGGCGCGCGTGGAACACGAACGCGCCGTCGACACGGCCTGTCGTCATGAGACGGACGGACGGCGAGCTAGCCCATAGCCCACCGTCCACAGGCCCGCGCCTAGGGTGGCCGGGGGCCACGTGGTGGCCCCCGACGCCCGGGGCGTCTCCCGCGGCGGCCGGGACGCTGTGAGGTTCTCTCCCTCTCACGTTCCGCCACCTCCTTCTCTAGCATTACTGCTTCGCCGAAGGAGGTGACGGCGTCCCATTCCGTCTCGCTCCGGACCATGGCTTGCACCAGGGCCGGACGCGAGAGGTCGCCGCCGCCAATCGCCGCTTCGAGGACACGGCGGTGCTCCGCCCACGCGGGGCACACCTCCACCGTGTGCTCCACCGTGTCCTCCGGTCGATCCTCGCAGTGGAAACACCCGGGACAAACCACAGGGGTACAAGAAGAAAAAAAAAAATGTCATACAATAGAAAACATTTTTTTTTTTTTTTTTTTAGACTAACAAACACTAGTTAATATAATTATGTAAGACAGTGTTATTATAAAAGTTGTTTATCATTAAAATACATCATTTTTGTTCTATTTTTGTGTACAATTTCTGCTTTATTGTTTTTCATAATTTTTACATTAGGTTCCATATCTTCAATGACAATAAATGGACCATTGTACAAGGTATCCAATTTATTTGCAGTTTCATTTTTTAACAATATTAAATCACCTTTCTCATATCGCACTTGGTTTATGTTTGTATCATACATAGATTTTCTCATTTGTTTATTCTTTATCAAATTATTTCGCGCATCTCTGTGTGCTACTTGTAAACGATATCTTAATTCTAAACTATAATTATCTGGGTTATATAAAGGTTCTATACTATTACTTATTCTACTCGGAATGTCACAGGGTTTTCCAAAAACTAATTCATACGGGGCATATTTTGTAGAAGAATGTACAGTGTTATTAAAAGTGAAGCACCAAAAGGGTAGCCAGTGGCTCCAAGTTTCTGGGAAATTATCGCATTGTATTCTTAAGAATGCACCTAAATGTTTATGTGCATTTTCGAGTGAACCAATTGACTCGTGATGATATGAAGTTGAGTTTAATTTTTCAATTCCTAAAAGCGTGCAGACTTCTGTCATAGTAGATGACATGAACTCAGTGCCTTTATCTGTGGCTATAGTTTTTGGGATTCCGAATCTTAAAATAAATTGATTAACAAATGCTCTCGCAACAGTGATTGTTTCCTTATTTTGAAGAGGATAAGCCTCAACAAATTTACTTAATTCGCACTGCAAAGTAAGCATATAATTATTACCATCTATATCTTTATCTAAAGGACCTACTAAATCTAAAAATACTTTCTCGAAAGCATATGAAGCTGTGGTTGTTATTACCATCGGCTCCTTGATTTTTTGCGAATATTTAGATTTTTGACATTTTTCGCATTTATTTACAAAATTTCTTACGTCTTTTTTCCATTTCTGGCCAGAAGTATTTCCTCTTAATGTTATTAATCATTCTACGCACGCCTGCGTGACCACTAGTGGGTAGTAAGTGATAGTCGTTAATAATAAATCTCTTATCATTTTCATTATCTATTTTTTCTACCCCTCGTAAAATACATATCCGTGGTGGTGGTATCCGTGGTGTCCATATATCCTTACTTTTAATTTCTTTTATTAGTTCTTTTATGAATAACGCGTTATTTTCTCTTTTAATTATACATATTTCGTCGACGTTAATATTTTTACTCAATTGACTTAATTTCTCCACAAAAACGTCTCGCGTGTATTGTGCCTTGAAATCAAGATTGATGTATAGGACTTTCTTGTTTTGGGAGAATGCGAAACACTCGGTTTCTACATCTATACCCACTTGTTTTCTAATTCTATTTAACTCTTGTCCTTCTATTAAAATTATTTCTATCGCATTACTCGGCATCCGTAATAATTCCACGATTCTCGGTTGATCAGGCCGATAGTTTGTGTCATTATTAGTGATTGGAGTGTCCCTTCTATCTTTAATTTCTTCTGATTTCTTTTTCTGTGCTCTAGTCATTACATTAAGTATTTTGTCATTTATACATTTTAATTCGTCGGAACTTATAGATATTCTCGACAACGCGTCTGCTACGGCGTTTTCTTTTCCTTTAATATACACAACGTTAAAATCGTATTCTTCTAATGTTAATCGGAACTTTATTAATCTGCTTGTTGGATCTTTCATTCCAAACAAATATAACAATGGTTTGTGGTACGTCATGATTGTAAACTTTTTACCTAAAAGATATGGCCTAAAATATTTTACTCCCCATACTATCGCAAGTAACTCCTTTTGTATAGTTGGGTAATTTTTTTCTGCTTTATTTAAAGGTCGACTTGCATAAGCGACTGGCCGCATATCTTTATTACAAAGTACTGCTCCTACTGCAATGCCTGAAGCATCTGTTTGTAAAATGAACTCGTTTTCGTCCGAAAAGTCTGGGTATTGTAAAACGGGGGGTGATATTAATGCTTTTTTCATGATTTTAAACGAATTTTCGCATTGTTCTGACCATATAAAAGGGACATCTTTGCGACATAAGTTATTTAGAGGTGCGGTTATTTCAGCGAAGTTTTTTATGAATTTTCTGTAGTAATTGCAGAATGCGACAAAACGTTTTACTTCTTCCGTGCTTTTTGGTGTAGGGTATTCTTCGACAATTTTTATTTTAGCTATAACTGGACTAATTCGATCTGCCGACACTGTGTGACCTAAGTATAACAATTCTTTTTTTTTAAAATTACATTTGTTGGGGTTTAATTTTAGGTTAACTTTTCTAAGACGCTCAAAAACATCTATTAAATTTTTATTGTGACCTTCAAAATTACGTCCAAAAATTACAAGGTCATCTAGGTATATAAAACACTTCTCATACGTTAAACCCGACATGGCAATAGTCATTACCCTTGAAAAGGAACTCGGGCTAGTTTTAAGACCCATTGGCATCCGTTTCATCTGGTATTGTCCAGTATTAGTTGTAAAGGCAGTTACTTTACGTGACTCGGGGTTCAAAGTCACTTAATAGTATGATTGACTAAGATCTAAATGAGTAAAATAAACGGCTCCAGAGAGAGACTCTAAAATACCAGTGATATTCGGTAATGGAAATTTGTCGTCTTGTATTACTTCATTTAATTTTCGATAATCTATTACTAGTCTCCATTTTTTGTTATCGTCATTTGACTTTTTTGGCACGAGTAAAATGGGACTAGACCACTCACTTTGAGCTTCCTCTATTATGTCATCCTGTAACATTTGTTTAATTTGCTTGTTTATTTCAGGTTTTTGACTATTTGGCAATCTGTATGGCTTTGTATAAACGGGACTAGCATCCGGTTTTAAATAAATATTATATCTATATGATTTAGTTGTTGTGAGCTTGTCACCCGGTAGGTAAAAGATATCATTGTACTTAGTACAAATTGCTTCTATCGTCCCACGCTCAGCTGGATGTAATGATCCAATTTTAATAATGGTAACAAGGTATCTGCTCTCTCAGCGTTTGATTTACATGTATTAAACTGACATATTTGGTAATCATTTAATGAATGCAACTCTGGTTCAAAAGTAGGTATTTTAATTGATTCTTCTTTAGTATTTAATATCTTAACGGGGATAATATTATTTACTGGCTTTACTATTAACGCAGCTAAAAATACATCCTCTTGTAGTTGTTGTGGTAAAACGACACAATCATAATTTACTTTATTGTTATTTTTTATTGGTATGTAATGAATGGATTCACTTCTCGCAGGAATTGTTAAGTAACTATACGAAATAGTAGGTGACGCATATAGTGGTATTATATGTTTGTATTCGGTATGTATGATTAATGTATCATTTTCTAAATCTATATGTGAATTATATTTCGATAAAAAGTCTAATCCTAGAATTCCATCCGATTTACACGGTAATTCATTAAACAAATAAAATTTATGATTAAAACAACTACTTTGATTACGCAATGTAAGATAAACATAACCCTCCGAATAAGTTTTGCCACCGATACCATTTATTACAATGTTGTCCTCATACAAAGGAGTGTGTTCCAATAACACCTTCTTAGAAACGGCAGAAATGGACGCGCCGGTGTCAAGTAACCATGAACACCTGGTATTGTTAATGTTTAAATGAACGTACCTAACATTTTTGTTACACGTTAAAATGTTATAAGATTTAGGACCGAAAAAACTGATTTTTGTTATCTGTTTTTTCGTTTGTTGTTTGGGGGTTTCCGTCCACTTGGGCTGGATACATTTTTTGTTGATTATGTCTATGTTGAGTACCCCTACCACGATTATATCTGGTATAGTTATGATTATTTCCAAAATTTGAAAAATGGTTTCCTCTTGCGCGTGTTTCCACCACGGGGATTACCATTAAATCTTTGTTGGTTAGTATTGTTATTATATCTGTGACCCGTATTATAGTTTCCACGGTAATGAAAACCTTGATTATTATAATTGTTTCGGCCACCTCTATTGAAACGATTATTAAACCTGTTGTTTGGCTTACCTCTTGCGCTGAAAATACCATTGGAATTTGAGGGCTGTCCCAGCTCCTCGTCCTCAGCAGCACGCACCGCGTCTTTCAACTCCGAGTAGTTTCGTGCTGAAATGATAGTGCTTAAACGTTTATATCTTAATCCATCAGTGAATCTTTTAATCGCGAGTTTCTCATTGATAGGTCTCAGTATCTCGCATGCCTTTTCGTTACCGTCAGCTTGGGCAATTGTGAGGTCTATAAATAATTCTGATATTTTATTTCCATATTCACTAATGGACATATTATTTTGACTTAAATTATTCAATTGACAAAGTATGGAATTTGCTGACTTTTTTGTTAGTAAATAAGTTTTTATATCTTGTATAAGGCTCGTTATGTTATCATATTCGCATTTTAATTTTAATTTCGCAGTTTTAGTTAATCTTGTTTTCAAAACGAAAGAAATTAACATTTTTTCCTGATCAGGATCCTTGAGACAGCTGTTGTATAGTTCTACAGCGTCTATAATTTTTTCTGTAGTACCTTCGGAACCATCCATTACAGGTATTAAGGATGTTGCAGTTTTTATTTCAAACTTCTCCATGTTTATAATTATTGTTTCTATTTCACCTTGAGGATTATATGACAAGATTTTATCATAAATAACATCTATTCTCTCCTTCAACACTTCGTAAACATACTCAGCTAATTCTAACGAACTTTTTTGTTCTGAAAATATACTTATAATAGTTTTATACGATGAATATATCTCTTCTGCTTTTGTTATTTTTTCCCTTACTTTGTCTATATGTTGTTGCCTTTTACTTGGGCCTAACTTTCTTAAACTAATTTGAATATCAGTTAATTCACTTACTACAAGTTACAAAATTACGATAAAGTAGTATTAATTTGCATGGACACATTATATAGGTAGGTACTTATTAGTTCATTAAAAGTTCTTTAAAATCGGAACAACTAAAGTCTCTATGTCCTAGTTGGATGATGCAACACTGCTAGATGTTTTTTTTTTTTTTTTTCTCTTAATATGCTTAACGTTATACGAAGCGAATTTACACTTTATTTATTTAGTGTTATTGTTTATTTATTTTGTTTAATTTTTATTTTTTTCACTGTGGCGCACTAATACACGATTCACACTTTTTCGTTTTCTTCTTCACGTTCTCGTCTTCCCGACAACCGCAAACGCATTCTTCTTATAAACTCCGACTCTACATGCTTCCCGATTCATTTCTTTTGCCTGGCCTTCAGTTTTTTCCATATTATTATGATGGCGGCAACGGCGAAAATTGTTAAGGCCGACGCCAACAATATATTGTTCATCTGTATATGCGATTCCACTGTAGTATTACTTCCTCCTGCATTTTGGGCAATTATTACCTCCTTGTCCTCTGTTTTCGAATATGTTTTTCCCATTTTATTTTATTATTATTTTTCGCCAATGTACGTGACCACTTGAGTTGGACGTCTTCCAAGTTATATCCATTTTTTTTATAACGTTGATATCTAAACGCTCTAACTTAGTGCACCGAGGCACACAGGAATCCGCTGAATTGCAGAATTCGCCCGATACGCGACACCCGGCTCCGGTACGTAGGTGCCTACATCGCGGCGCTCGCGCATGGCAGGGTCGCCATGAGGTGTGCGGGAGCGGGGAATTGATAATGAAATACGGGTGTACGCCACGAGTGATTTATTACGACTGCCTTAAACTAATACATGAGTAAATATGTATACTACTTACATACCTATCACACTACAGACTGTTTTAATGGAAACTTCACAGGAGTACTCCTATCGATAAATGAGTTAACATTTGTGTTTCAGTTTTTTTCAGAATTCATCCCCTAAAGGGGAAAATGGGGTAACATAGTCTGAAAATCAACATCGGTATTGTTTGTATGGTGTATCGGGTCGGGTGTGTTACAAAAACAACGATTTTAAGATCTAATGTGGCGGACCTGAAATACCATCATCATCCCCTGAACCCCTGATCATGATCCCCTGTTGGGGTGCGATGGGGTTGAAATGTCTAAAAATCATTATGGGTGTCGATACCGAGATTATCAAGGGTGCTGATTAAGAATATAGCATTTATTATGAGATCCAGAAGACGACGGATTCGACTTCTATACAGGGTCAGGGTTATTGTTGATTTATTGTGATGATTGTGATAACGATGATGATGATTGTGATAATGATGATGATAACGATGATGATGATTGTGATACTGATGATGATGATTGTGATACTGATGATGATGATTGTGATAACAGTGATGGTGCTTGTGATGGTGATAGTGATTGTGATATTAATTGTGATGGTGATTGTGATGGTGATTGTGATAGTGTTTGTGATTGTGATGGTGATAGCGATGGTGATGGTAATAGTGATAGTGATGGTGATGGGGATTGTACGGTGGTGTTGTAGTTCTTGGTACGGGAGACAAGTGAAACACACGACAGCTATTGACACACTCATTTATTAACTCTTTAACACATGGCGTTGGCGCAGCCACGCACACATACACATCATTAGCACACATACACAACAGTCCCTCCCCCTATTTAACATAAATAGAAAATCACATTTTAATTTAGAAGAACTGCTTATAATCAACCCTGGGTATGTCTCGCAACAGTTTGCTGGAACATCTCGAATTTTGAGGAGAAGGTGAGGATGACAATTCTACCTCATTTCTTTCTCCCTCTCCATTGTTTGGCAACTGAGAACCGCTATGTTCGCTTTGGATTGGGTCGGTATCCAACATAAAATCGCCCAAATCCCCGGGTGGAGGCATACCTTTATTTAATACAATTTGGTTTTTATGTTTTTTGACGTCAGAAGATGAACCATGGTCTTTAATCAAATATAACACTTTTCCGAGTCTTTTTATAACAGTACCTTTGCACCACATAAATTTGCTGTTGTTGAGAAATTTTTTAAACATTATCTCATCGCCTGGTTTATACACTTGTTTGTTACTACCGCCATGGCATTTAATTTGCGAGCACTGTTTTTGTTTGACATCGTCACTTAGTGATGTGAGTGGGGTCGACGTTAACTTTGGGTGTAGTAAATCTAGACGTGTTCTGAGCTTTCGCCCAAACACCAACTCAGCCGGTGAGAACCCCGTGACAGAATGTACTGAATTTCTATAGTCAAACAGATATTTCATAATTTTTAGCCAACACTCATTCCTATTGCGTGACCCTAAAACACTTGACTTGTTGCCTTTCTTGACAATTTTTACATAGCTTTCTGCTTGTCCGTTACTAGCAGGATTGTATGCCGGTGATGTGATATGAGCAATACCATTTAATAAACAGCATTTTGTAAACTCAGCGGATGTAAACGCCGTTCCGTTATCGCTGACAATTGTGTGAGGTAATCCGTATTTTGACATGAAATCGTAAAGTTTTTCAATAACGGTCGCCGAGGTGGTAGAAGTGCTCACGTCGTATACTTCTAACCATTTGGTGTGCGCATCTACCACTACCAAGAACATTTGATTATTCAGCGGGCCAAGAAAGTCGACGTGTAACCTATGAAATGGTGTATGGGGAAATTCCCACGGTACTAACGGCGCTTTGGGCGGCGAGGGCCGTAGCTGTTTGCATATTTCACACGAGTGTATCATTTTTTCTAGCGTTGCATCAATGCCTGGGAATAAAACCGTGACCTAGCTTCTGATTTTGTTTTTACGATCCCTAAATGCGAGCTTTGTAACTCTAATAAAACCTTCGACCGCAAAGATTCAGGAAGTATCACCTTATGGCCCCTCATTAGACAACCGTCTTCATATGATAACTGTGTATTACATAAATGATAGGGTTTCAACTGCGAGTCCACAATTTTTTTAGGCCAACCGTTTAGGACATATTTTACTACTAACTGTAATACAGTATCCTCTTTAGTAGCTTTGCGTAACTCATTCAAGGTCAACGGCATGTCGCCTTCGACAACAAAGTTAACGTATGATGCGAGATCAATGGGAGCGGCGGCAGCGGCGGCGTGCGCGCCGATGTTGTCTCCCTCGCTCCCGGCGCGAGCCCGCACTGACTCACCCTGTAGACTCGCACGAGACAGGTAATCCGCGTTGTTGTCAGCACTACGGACATACTCAATTGTATAATTGTATGCACTTAAAAACATCGCATATCTCTGCAATCTATTAGCCGACACTTCCGGTATACCTTTGTGTGGGCCAAAAATAGAAATTAACGGCTTGTGATCCGTGCGTAATATGAATGGATCTGATCTGCCATATAAATACTGATGGAACCGACGTATTCCAAATATTATTGCAGTCGCCTCTTTCTGTATTTGTGAGTAGTTTTTCTCAGCTGAGTTCAACGTGCGAGAAGCGAATGCTACCGGGCGCTCTAACCCGTCATTATCTATTTGGGACAAAATAGCACCTAAGCCACACGGGGAAGCATCCACAGTTAAAACTATTTTGGCGTTTGAATTAAAGTGTGTTAAGACCTGATCTGACGTCAAACATTTCCTAATTTTATCAAACGCTTGTTGATGTGACGTAGACCAGTTCCACTTAACCCCCTTTTTTAATAGGTCATACAAAGGATTCAGGATACAGGATGCTCCCGCCACAAAATTCCTGTAGTAGTTTACAAGTCCTAAAAATGATTGCAATGTATTAACGTCTGATGGAACGGGCGCATCGGCTATAGCCTTTACCTTTGTCGGATCTTTCTGTAATCCATCTTTGGTTATTATATAACCTAAATATTTAATTTCATTTTTAAAGAAATCGCATTTTTCTTTCTGCACAGTTAACCCTGCATCCTGAAGTCTTTGCAGAACTATATTCAACTTCTTTAAATGTCCCTCTGGGGTCTGGTCAGTGACTAAAATGTCGTCAAGCAGACACAGGACCCCGTCTAAACCTGAAAGCATCGTTTCCATGGCGCGTTGGAATATAGACGGCGCACTAGACAACCCGAAAACTAATCGAGTATAATTAAATAGACCCCGATATGTATTGATACATGTGACCGGTTGAGACTCTTCGTCTAACATAAATTGATTATAGGCCATAGATAAGTCAATCTTTGAAAACTGATGGCCCCCGTACAGTTTTGAAAATAGTTCGTGTACCGTAGGTAGAGGATATTGTTCTATCAACAGCTGTTTGTTAATAGTAACCGAATAGTCGGCGCACAATCTAACCGAACCGTTGTGTTTTAGTACGGGAACAATAGGTGACGCGTACTCAGAGTGCGCAACCGGTTTAAGTACTCCTAGATCCACCAAACGGGTTATTTCTTTGTCCACCTTATCACGTAACGCGAATGCAATTGGACGCGCTTCACAAAATATCGGTTTCACATTATCCTTTAATTTTAATTTAACACGATATTTATTAAATTTACCCAACTTATCCGAAAATACTTCCGGGAAACGCGCTTGGAATTGCTCCACCATATTCTGCTCACCCTTCAGAAAATTACACGGCATTAACATAAGTTTAAATTTTGTTATAAAATCCCTGCCTAATAATGGTGGTCCGCCATTGCGAATGACGTACATGTCCAATGTGTGAGTATGTCGCAGGTACGTAACTGGCAAGTTTACGTACCCTACACATTTCATCATATTGCCGGTGTAGCTTAAAAAACTTTTATTGGAATCTAGCAACGGAATATTACTGAACATGTTTTTATAAGTACCCTCAGATATAACAGTCACTGCTGATCCACTATCTATTTGAAATTGTACATTCTTCCCGTAAATCGATACTGTTTCTGTCATAGGTTCCCCACGGTTTGAGCGTATGTTAAACAATGACTTACCGTCGTCGTCCTCGCTCACATCACCTGTCAACACATAATTAACCTTATTACACATTTTGCGTAAATGACCCTTGGTGTTGCACTTTTTGCATTTATAGCTTGCAAACCGACATTGGGATGACTCATGATTGTTACGACCGCACACTGTACACTTTATTTTACCGGCACTAATGGTTTTAGCACTATTTTCTGGTTTGGCGATCTTGAAAACCGGCGTCTGCTGTCCAAGGACGGCTGTAGTAGCGGCGGCGCCTGCGCGCGCGCACCGCACGCTCTCCGCCAGCTCCACCGCCTTGGCTAGGTTCAGCTTGTCGATGTCCTGCGCGAACAGCTTCTCTCGTTCATGGCCTGCTACCATGCCCATCACAAACCGATCTCGTAACGCTTCCTCGACGTTACTAAATCTACAATGTGCTGTAAGTCCACGTAGTCTTGACGCCCATTGCGTAAACGTCTCGCCCGGCTGCTGCACAGCCGCGTAAAAATTGTAACGCTCGCTGAAGCCGCATATCTTTGGGAGAAAGTGCTCATCCAATAACTGCACTATATCGTCATACGGTACTTCCTGGATATCCTTTGGCAGTGCCAGATCCGCTGCCAACTTATAAGTACCGTCGGTTAGTGCGCTGAGCAGGATCGCCCGTCTCTTGGCTCCAGCTGCATCATTCTTCGAGACGATGTCGTTTGCAATAAACCATTGCGTAATTCGGCCTTTATACGACTTCCATTCTTGCTCGTTGTGATCGAATGTAGACAAAATGCCAAAACTATTCATTTTCCGTTTATAAAATAAAGATGTGGGTAAAACTCGTCGCCACTGTTAAGTTCTTGGTACGGGAGACAAGTGAAACACACGACAGCTATTGACACACTCATTTATTAACTCTTTAACACATGGCGTTGGCGCAGCCACGCACACATACACATCATTAGCACACATACACAACAGTTATGGTAATTGTGATAACGATGATGGTGATTATGATAGTGATTGTGATGGTGATTGTGATAGTGACGGTGATTGTGATGGTGATAGCGATGGTGATGGTTATTGTAATGGTGATATTGATGGTGATTGTGATAATGTTTGTGATTGTGATTGTGATGGTGTGACGGAAAGGGTGTCCGTGGGGGGTAAATGAAGGAAACCACGGACCCAGGTCAACATAAAAATATATTAATAAAATAAACGGGTGCGGGTAGGTTTATGGTCACAAGTTTCTCCCAGCCTGCCCGGTGGTTTGCACGGTTCTCTCCTGGCTCAGCCCGGCGTGACGATGACCATAGCGGTGTGCCACGCTGCAGACGCCAGGTAGGATGACGGACGGCAGATTATCGCGCCGACGCGTAGAATATCGTAGAATGTCGCGGCCACGCAAGTAAAAAGGTACCCGCTGCGGAGCCCGTGGTTAACCGGATTCCGGTAATATGGTAGCCAGCCGATGCTTCTGATGGCAGCCGGTATCTTGGATGACAACCGTTAACTTGAACGTCAGCCGGTAACTTGAACGTCAGCCGATAACTTGAACATCAGCCGGTAACTTGAACCCTGGAAAATAACGTCCAGCGTGTCACGGAATGGCTAGCAGTCATCCCCGCTGATTGTGACACCAAGGCATAAGCAAAGCGAGAAATGCCCGTGCGCCAATGAAGGTGATGTGTGGTAGTCACAATCAGTACGGAGTTTACATGATGGTGGTGGTAAGCACGACATGATTTGCACATTTTGAGTGTCATGAAGGTTATTGCAACAATGTCAAATACAATCGGCTGAAGGCTACAAGATTTAAGCATTTTAATGTGCATAGCAAAAAGGGTGATAGAGAGTGGCTCACAACTTGAGACCTCGTAGCTAGTGATAAACAAAATATGAAAACGTAAATTGCTGTGAATTGCTGTTCAACACTTACCCAGTATGGGGTTACGCCGACACAGAATACGAAAAGAGTTAGGTTACTAATAAAAATTAAAGCTGCCTGCTTCAAGCCCGACAATTCTAGAACACGAATACTTTCTCGAGATTTAATTTCCGATGAAAAAAACGCATCTAATCTTTGGGAGCAGAATATTTCCAAAAAGGATTCGTCATCGCGAATCCGTGACATTTATACTGGCGTGTTTACGCATAGACAAGTCCTCACTCATTCGTTCGGATACACGTAACGCGAGCACATCACTGGTAAAACAGCTAATTTTAGTCGCTTAGTAACTGAACGGCCTAATGAGTATGTATACTCTGGGGCGTTTGTTTTGACATTTAACTTAATTAAAGTGTTGAATAGGTTATGTTTACAAAGTAACGGTAGAAACTTTCCTGAGTTTCTACAACGTTACAATGGTGATTGTGACAGTGATGGTGATTGTGATAACGATGATGATGATTGTGATAACGATAATGATGATTGTGATAACGATGATGGTGATTATGATTGTGATGGTGATGGTGATGGTGATGGTGATAGTGATAGTGATAGTGATGGTGATGGTGATGGTGATGGTGATTGTGATTGTGATAGTGATAGTGATAGTGATAGTGATAGTAATAGTGATAGTGATTGTGATTGTGACAGTGATGGTGATTGCGATAATGATGATGGTGATTGTGATAGCGATGGTGATGGTGATTGTGATAGTGATTGTGACAGTGATGGTGTTTGTGATAATGATGATGATGATTGTGATTACGATGATAATGTTTGTGATTACGATGATGATAATTTTGATAACGATGTTGGTGATTGTGATGGTTATAGCGATGGTGATGGTTATTGAGATAGTGATGGTGATTGTGATAATGATTGTCATAATAATGGTGGTTGTGATGATAATAATTGTGATCATTATGAAATTTGGCACATAGATAGTTCATAAGAGAGCAGCTGCGGTGGCCCAGTGGTGGCGGCCCCGACTTACGAACAGTAAGTCGTGGGTTCGAACCCAGGCAGGCACATTACTTTGTGTAATTTATTTCATCACCACTGCTCTCAAAACGGTGCAGGAAAACATCGTGAGGAAACCGGCATGTCCTGGAACCAAAAATTCGAAGACATGTGACATCTTCCAATCCGCACTGGGCCCGCGTGGTGGATTATAGCCCTTACGCAAAATACGCGCTTTGACGTGGAGTTGCGGACACCAGCCCGTTATACAATCCACAACAATAGTTCATAATAACCTGGATTAACACGTAGGACACTATTTATCCCTTAAATATGATCCAGTGGGACGGTTACCGAACTTTACGTGTGCGAAGCCGCGGGTAACAGCTAGTATTAGATAAATGTAAAGTTTGCGATAGTTATTTTATTAACGTCTTGAAGTAATATTGTAATAATCCTTAGTTTTTAGTCTAGGCAATCTACGAGTACCCACTTATGAAAAAGTAAAATCTTATGAAAGTAAAATTCATATTAAAGCAATTAAATTTATTATTCAGTAAGAATAATAAATTTAATTGCTGTAATATAGCAGTCTACCTCATTTCTTTGAGTAACGCAAACTTTTCCCCTGTCTTTCCCCCTTTTTATCTCTAAATTTTCTTCATTGGTCTATCCTATTAGTTCTCACCGTTTCCTTTTTTCCAATTTTCAGTAACCAATCCGGAAATCATGTCTGTGATGACCCGTAAGGCTACACCTCAGGATATGCGGCTAAAATTGAGAACGGCTCTCCAAGAACATAAGGACTCAAAACTCCAATAGCTTAAAACGGGAACTAGTAGACCTTCATCAGGAATTCTGGAATGTTGTCAATGAACGGGATCAACTAAGGGCGGTCACGGATGGGTTCAATGGGTTCATTTCTTGTAGCAACTTGTATCAGGAGGCTTTTTGTAAAATTAGGGATCTAGAGGATGAATTAATCCATGCAAACGTCAAACTTTTAAATTTGAAAAAGGAAAAGGACCTTACTCAGGCTATGGAAACTGAACATTTGTATAATGAATTAGTTAATACAAATTGCAACCCTCATTCCATTATAACAATAGACCTTACAGAGGACTCCTTACTAAAGCATAACTACAGCCATAAAATTAGTCAAAATACAATTTAGAAATATGCACGAATAAATAGAATTATTAAAAAATGTAATAAATACAAGAAACAACAAAAACACCATTCCAAAAATATACTATTAAGAAAAGAATGTGTTTCTCTAGTTAATAAATTAAATAACTATCAGATTAAATTGGAAGATAGTAAAAATATTTATGAAATTGACACTCGGCGCTTATAATCAGAAATACAGGCTCTTAATAAGTCACTAAAATCTTTATATAATAAATGTGAACGCTCTCAAAATCAAATTAAAGAGCATATTCTTGCTACAAATGCATTGGTAGACAAAGTGGACTCGCTGACTCTCAGCAACACTCAGTGCACTTGTCCGAGGGAATCCAGCAATGATGCCCTCCAGCCTGAGGCAAAAGAGGACCCGTCCCTAGCTGTGAGTACTCAGGACTCTATTTACAGCCAAGTTACAAACCTGACTTAGGTAATTTTGTCTCACCTAATAGTCTTGGTTCTAATTTTTCAGATAAGTTCTCTGATAGTATAGGTAGGGCTAGGGAAATGAATCAGTAATAACCTGAGTTATTGTACCCAAAATTATTGTATGCCAGGGTCAACCTACAAACAGATTATGGCAACAGTAACAATGACTGTTTGTGATCCTAATACCACCATTACTATATGTGTTGGTAACAGTTGTAAGATAAAAAGGATGACATCAATGACTGTGTTTCAGAGTTGTTGAAGTTAAATAATTGTAATAAAATAATATTGTGTGCTTTTCCATTTTTTGAACATTTGGGTAATAGAAAAAACAATTATATGCACATGTTAAATAACCATGTACATTTTTTAGTAGGTCACTATAGTGACAGACTCATTCAGTCAAAAAAGTATCGGGAATGGATGATTTGTTTATGGTTCCAAATTCAAATTTTTGTTTTTTTTGTAGTTGTTAGATTGGCACAACTGTTTTCCATTTTGGCGCGGAGTTTGAGTTGCATCTGTTATTTATATTAAATACAGTGCTGGTTTTAGTAATATCATATATAGTGTGTATTGCGAATTTCATAATGGACAAAAATATCGAACAAAGAGTTTGTCTTAAATTTTGCATCGCCAATGGAATTTCGTGTTCGGAGTCACTGAAAATGTTACAGAAGGCTTACGGTGAATCGACTTTATCAAAAACTCGTGCTTATGAGTGGTTCAAAGCGTTCAAAAGCGGTCGAGATGTGATGGAAGATTTGCCTCGCTCTGGTAGGCCGTCAACGTCTGCAACCGAAGTTAACATCGCAAAAGTGAAGAAAATAGTGACTGAAAATCCCCATTCAACTCTGAGAGAGATAGCCGCCGAACTTTCTGTATCTCACGAGTCGATCCGTACCATTTTAACTAATCATTTGGGTATGAAACATGTTGCTGCTCGGCTAGTCCCAAAAGATCTGAATTTTCTCCAAAAACTCAATCGCATGAAAGTCGCTGAGGACATGCTAGAACGAGTCAGTTCGGACCCAACATTCATGAAACGCATTGTTACTGGGGCCGAGACGTGGGTTTACGAGTTTGACATGCAAACTAGTCAACAAGCTTCGGAGTGGCGCCTTCCAACTGAACCGAAACCGAAAAAACCACGCCAAAGTTGATCAAAAGTCAAAGTCATGTTGACTGTTTTCTTTGACTATCGCGGTGTTGTGCACTCTAAATTCTTACCGGAAGGTCTAACGGTAAATAAAGAATATTATTTGAGCGTTATGCGGCGTTTAAGAGAGCAAATTCGACGAAAAAGGCCAGATTTGTGGAAAGAAAATTCTTGGATTTTGCACCACGACAATGCGCCTTCGTACAAGGCTATCATTGTGAACGAATTTTTGACCAAACACTCAACAAATACCATCCAGCAACCACCATATTCACCAGATATGGCTCCTGCTGACTTTTTTCTTTTTCCTAAACTCAAATTACCACTTCGTGGCACCCGTTTTCAATCGATAGAAGACATAAAGGAGAATTCGCGGCGAGAACTGAACTCAATTCCGGAAGCAGCGTTTAAAAAATGTTTTGATGAATGGATTATTCGTTGGCGCAAGTGTATCGTTTCTAAAGGAGCATACTTTACAAAATACAAAAATACAAAAATGTTTATTACTTCTCAAACATAGTGTCATACATAAATTGAGGCAGCCCCAGTAAGTTACAATAGTACTTGTGTCGGGGCTGTCTCGCTCTTCCTATAAGTGGTATCCTAATAATGAAAATGAAGTCTACGAATGAATAAAATTATAAAAGAGGAATAAGATAAAACAAATGATAGTTAATTAATTAATTAATTACTTACTTAAGCAGCTCTCCTTGTGTTTTGTGCGTGCGTGTGTATTTGTGTGCGTGCGTGTGTGTGTGTGTGTGTGTGTGTGTGTATTTGTCTGTGTATGTGTGTGTGTTTGTGCGATATATAATCCAGATAATTATCCAGCATGTTAGCCTACCCTGATCAGAATGTTTTCGGTTTCTTCATATGTTAGAGATCTTAACCAATTACTTATTGTTCTTTTACAATCGTATAACCGCATGGGATATATTTCACACTTAAGATTCAGTTTATTGTAGATGTAGGTGGATTGTGTAACATATTGACGTCCAGCAAAAGCTGATCGCACCCCTGGAGAGTAGGCCACAATATCTCTGCGCCTTCTGCTCTGAGTATCTGGGTCAAAAGGAAGACATTTATGCAGGGTTAAGGTCACATTTAGAACATAAAGCTTTCTAATTGAAAGCAAGTTGCTGACTTTATAGAGGTCTGTTGTAGAGAACCTGAACGGTTTAAAATACATCACCTTGATAAGTGATCTCTGAGCTCTTTCCAGATCGAGGAATTTCATTTTGGAAGCTCCACCCCATATCGGAATGCAGTACGTTATTACGGATTGCGCCAGAGCTATATAGATCTTGTTTATAAGTTGGGCGGACATAACATGACGTAAAGTTTTGAAGACCCAAATGAGCTTCCTGATCCTTTTCATGAGGATCTCAATGTGAGGGTGCCACGACAGTCTTTGGTCAACAAGTATGCCTAAATATTTTGTGGATCTGACTTGCTGTATTTTCTGGCAGCCACAGTTACTTGTATAGTTATAGATGGAATAATTTGGACAGACATGAATAGTAATGCCAAAGTCAGTTCCAGGTTGTGATCTTTGGCTTGGGGAAAAACAAATAAAATTAGTTTTGTTGGTATTAAGGGTTAAAAGGTTTGCTCTAAGCCAGGCAGCTATCTTAATCAGACCCTGCTCAGCGACAGTTTTCACAAGGTTCCATGAGTTTCCCGAAAAAACAACCGCAGTGTCGTCTGCGTAAGAGAAGATTTTCCCTTCAATGATCTGCATATTGCAAAGGCTGTTAATATAAATTAAAAACAATGTCGGACCCAAAACACTCCCCTGTGGAACTCCGTAATAGACATCTCCCTCAACACTACACAAGTTACTAATCTTTACCATTTGCTGTCTACCTTTGAGATAGCTCTCAAAAAGGGAGAGAGGCGTGCCTCTTATACCTATGTGTTCTAATCTGCGCAGAAGGATCGGGACGGAAACGGTGTCAAAAGCTTTTTTCAGATCTAAGAAGACTGTTAAACATTTATGACCCCTATCCACCCTATCAACAATTTCAGATGTCAAGGCCGAAATAGCGTCTTGAGTTGAGCGTCCTCGTCTGAACCCATATTGTGCGTTTGATAGAATATTGAATTTCTGTAAATAGTTGATTAGTCTCTTGTTTATAATTTTTTCTAAAATTTTTGAAATTGCTGGCAGAACGGATATGGGACAATAGTTGTTGACATCGTTTACGTCCCCGCCCTTGTGCACAGGAGTGACCACTGATCGCTTTAAATCTTTCGGGAAAACACCAGTTTTGAAACATAAGTTCGCTAACTGGCTTATGAGTGGAACCACAAAATCCCTCGATTGTTTTAAATATTTTGTAGGGATACCATCCCAACCTGGTGCACTCTCAGAATCAAGATTCATTAAAATACAGTCTACTTCCTGTGGGTCAGTCTCTAACAACACGAACGAGGAAGCCCTAGAATCACTGCAGCAGCTTGTTACAACTGGCATGCCAGTTTGAGCTACGATATTTTCTGCTAAGGATTTACCTACAGTGATAAAGAACAAGTTGACTCTATTTAGTGAGTTTAGAGGGTGTTTGGTAATGTTTAGGAGATGAGAATTTGAAGTTTTGGGTGGTTTAAACTGTGTGATCTCATTAATTGTAGACCAAAGATGTCTCGAACTTTTTGCTGATTCTTCTATTTGTTTTTTATAATATTGTCTCTTTGTCTTTTTTATCAAATTGGAGCAAAAGTTGCGGAAGCGTTTAAAGGTTATGATTAAGATTAAGTTGAAAGGGTCTAATCTTGTTTGTACTGCATTTTGTTTCTAAGTCTTATGCACCGCAGAGCTCCCGCAGTGATCCAGGGCTTCAGTGTTCTTTTGCCACAGGAAGTGGATTTAATTTTTGAATTGTTTATGAGGGACGTTCGAATAACCTCCACCAGTTTAGTTGCAAAGCTATCTGGGAATGTGAAAGTATCAAAGATTGATATATCTATGTTTATAAGGTACTTATATGCATTTTCAAAATCTATAATTGTGGTGGTTTTTGAACAAGTTCTTTGTCTTTTACTTGAGCTAGTTAAATTTAAGAGAACCATAGCATGATCCGTGATTGTTGTATTAAGTACTGCCACAAATGCTGAGGTTTTAGTTTTATCAAGCTTCAGGACGACATGGTCAAGGCAATTCCGTTCTCTAGTGGGGAGGCTGTGTCCCGGAAGGAGGCCGTGCACCGATAGCATATTCAAGTAATTTAGTCTATTTGATCTTTGTTGTGTTATTTCTGAGGATTTTTCGATTATATTAATATTAATGTCACCCATGACAATAATATTTTTGTGTGTACTACAAGCTTCAAGATGGCTGTTTAACGAGTTTATGAAATTGTCAGCACAGTATATACCTATAATAGTAAAATTAGACACGATAATTTGGAGAGCAGACGCATGTGATAGGGTTAGTTCCGTAACGAGAGCCATATGTTTATTGCTTACATAGGCAACCACGCCATCGTTCTGATTTAGCTGAATTGAGGTAAAGTGAGAGGTGTAGTTATTAAGTAGTGGTATTAGTTTATTTTTATTTAATCTACACTCAGTAAGAATAAGAACATCCACGTCGAATTTCATGAGAGCCAAATTCATCTGCAAGTCGTCAAAGTTACTGTAAATACTCCTCATGTTCTGAGTTACTACTGTCAAGCACGTATTTTCGAATTTCACCAACGTGGAAATATCTTCGATGTTTACTAAAGCCGAGTTCGCAATTTCAATCTCGTCTAATTCATCAAGTGTATTTAAGTTACTATCCATTTTCGAATGAAAAGTCTAATAAATATAACTCACGGGGTATTGTTAAATATAAATGCCGAGGTAAATCCACATTTATCAGAAATATTATGTGAACATGCAGAAGTTTTTGTTTATAGAGCACGGGTGTATGTGTGAATGTGCAAAGTAAGCGAGAAATAGATGAGTGTTCGGTACAAAGTTCGTATGAGGTGTTGTGTATTGATAATTGATGAGCATGCTTTACAGTAAAAATGTTACATAAAAAATTAAATCTAAAAGTTTTTAACAAACCATATGAAATATACCTTAAAAATAGACAAACAAATGAAATAACTATAATTAGTCATGCACTTTGAAGTAAGCTATGCACCTGTGATTCACTCTTCACTAGAACCACCTTAGCATTCTCATCTTTCTTCAGAAAAACTCGACCAAATGTACCACCACTTTGAAGGTGATAAAATAAATTTGGATGAATAACAGACATTTTGTGTATTATTGATCTTTTCCCGGTACTTTCTTGACAGAGTAGTATACATTCAGTCAAAAAAGTATCGGGAATGGATGATTTGTTTATGGTTCCAAATTTTTTGTTGTTTTTTTTTTGTTGTTGGTAGATTAGCACAACTGTTTTCCATTTTGGCGCGGAGTTTGAGTTACATCTGTTAATTAGATTAAATACAGTACTAATTTTAGTTATATCATATCTAGTGTGTATTGCGAATTTCTTAATGGACAAAAATATCGGACAAAAAGTTTGTTTTAAATTTTGCATCGCCAATGGAATTTCGAGTTCGGAGTCTCTGAAAATGTTACAGAAGGCTTACAGTGAATCGACTTTATCAAAAACACGTGCTTATGAGTGGTACAAAGCGTTCAAAAGCAGTCAAGGTGTAATGGAAGATTTGCCTCGTTCTGGTAGGCCATCAACGTCTGCAACTGAAGTTAACATCGCAAAAGTGAAGGAAATAGTGACTGACAATCTTGCCGGAAGGTCAAACGGTAAATAAAAAATATTATTCGGACGTTATGCAGCGTTTAAGAGAGCAAATTAGATAAAAGGGCCAGATTTGTGGAAAGAAAATTCTTGGGTTTTGCACCACGATAATACGCCTTCGCACAGTTGTGAACGATTTTTTGACCAAAACTCAACAAATACCATCGAGCAACCACCTTATTCACCAGATATGGCTCCAGCCGACTTCTTTATTTTTCCTAAACTCAAATTACCACTTCGTGGCACCCGTTTTCATTCAGTAGAAGACATAAAGGAGAATTCGCGGCGAGAACTGAACTCAATTCTGGAATAAGCATTTAAAAAATATTTTTATGATTGGATTATTAGTTGGCGTAAGTGTGTCGGTTCTGAAGGAGCATACTTTGAAGGTGATAAAATAAATTTGGATAAATAACTAATATTTTGTGTTTTATTGATCTTTTCCCGGTACTTTCTTGACAGAATAGTATATTAGAAATTTAATTGTTTTTAGAAAATAGTAAGTTTGACATTATTTACCAAATGCTTATCAATTATGAGAACTATATGGTGGGTACCTGCTTTAACCATAAAACTATGCTTCGCGGAGGTTCCCTAATATTAATAAAAAAAATGTTTTAAATATAAACAACGTAATGACACTCTTTGCATTCGCACACTTGGCCCTTGATTTGAGATCATTCCATGTCTGTAAGAAAAGCATTAGCAGCATTATAACCTTAAACCTTAATCACAGTAATTACATATTATGACTGTCTCTGTGATCAGGTAGTGGACTGCTAACTCAGAGAATGTGCGTTCAATCCCCGTAGTAACACATGGGAACACCTCTGACACCCCTTCAGGGATTCATGTTGTGACAATATAATGTTGTGTTCATTAATAAGATCAAACGAAAAAATTCATGTAAAACAAAAGTTGAAAAATTAAAGAATAGTTCTATATATACGTTTATACGCATAAAGACTTAGTGCAATTTAGTGATACTAACATAGTTTTAAGTTATATTTACTAATACAATTGTAATAATACGCATGTATACTTAGGTTAAGGTCTATCTATGGGTCTTTGTTACCTGAAAATAAATGTATTATTATTATGTAACCGACGACCTTAATGACCGACTGGATATTGAGAGGGAACGTAGGGCGCTGGCCGTCCGATGTAACATGTTGGTTCGCAGGTTTGCACGATATAGCAGGGCAGTCAAAATAACGCTTTTTAAAGCTTATTGCCAAGTGTTTTACATGTGCAGCCTGTGAACCAACTATACTCAGCGGGCTATCAGCGCCCTACGGGTCCAATATAATAATGGGTTCAGGATGTTGATGGGGCTGCCCCGTTTCTGCAGTGCATCAGGTATGTTTGCACAAGCACACGTCGATGGCTTCCACGCCATAGTCAGACAGAAATCTGCCTCTTTGCTCTGCAGAGTGCGGGACAGCTCCAACTCCATCCTGAAGATCATAGCGGGGAGTTTGGATTTTCCTTTGTTAGGTGATGTTGTTCAAAGATGCATTTTGAACAACAGCCTTGTTGTCAAATAGATAATACGTATAAGTTTACTAACATAGGTATAAGTTATCTTTTTGTTTTTACTAACCCATATGGATGTTGCTTATCCGAATTAAAGATTATTTTATTTTATTTATTTATTATTCCTTTTTACATCCATCACGCTTTCTTTCAACTTACTATCTAACACTATTCCCACGCCATTCCTTTTCCCGTCACTTCCACAGTAGAAAAACTTGTATCCCTCACCAATTTGCCTCGCTTTTGTTTCCTTCCATTTCGTTTCTTGCAAACACGCCACATTTATTCGTCTTCTTTTAAGTACATCTGCTAATTCTCTGGCTCTTCCAGTCATGGTCCCAACATTCCAACTATCATACCTCAACCTCACTTCCGGAGCTCGCTTCTTACGTTGCACCCGCCCGGGGTGGTGCAACAACCCTTGTCCACTTCCCGCAGGAGCCGGGTGCTGCCCCTGCGCGGCGCCTTTGGGGTACGCCCTAGTCCTATCGCGCATTATTCCATTTTCACTATTTGCCTGCCTGACACTAACCCTCTTTGGGAATGCTGTTGCTGGTGATTTATCCGTCACCATTCGGGAACCCAAGGTGCTTTATTGTATGCACTGGGTCTTAAGCTCCCTTAGTCGCCTCCTACGACACCCACTAGATGAGATGGGGTGGCCAAATTCTTAATCCGGGATCACACGGAAATCACTTTGTGAGGCCTCACTTTGTGCGAATTAAACAATGCAAATGAACAAATAACAAAATATGTACAACAAACGGAAATTTGCCAGTAGACAATATAAAAAACGCTCTGCATATTTATACAATGCAATTAATAAACTAATATATATTTATGATAAAACAAAATATGAATGTAAAAGAAACTAACAATGTGGCTACACAATTTAAATTATGATGACACAGAGTTACTCTTGCAACGTGTGACTTAATAATAAATAATTTAATGATGTTATTTGCTTAGTTCGACACTTTATGTACATTAAAATCTCTCTCTCACACACGCACACACACACACTCACACACGCACACACACACACACACACACCCCCACCCACGGGCGCACACACGCTTATACATTTATCGTACTTTGTTTAATTTTTTTTTTCTTTATTTTTCCTTTTTTCTGTTTTTGTTAATTGCCTATTATTTTGTATCTATAAGATGTAAGGGAATGAGCGGAGCCTTCAACTACAGGCATTTTTTATGTCTAAATGGAGACTCCTCGACATGTTATGTAACCCAAATTTATACGCAATAAACTTATTTTATTTTTTATTTTATTTATTTACTATATTACTGTAACTTACCTTAAATAAACATAACTACTTAGTGCATCTTAGTGGAACGCGTTTCTCTAAACTTATAAACCTTCACGACAAATCGGTGTACGGAGTTAACTACTACAACCCGTACACTCCTCTTGGTTTAAATATAGCCGTTGTAATTAAATAAATAAATAAATGTTAAGTTCCATTTATTGGGGGTAAGCCTATTACCATGACATGATTGTATTGTTAATAATGTAAAAAAATCCCACCAAAAACATTCTGTAAAAAACTAGCCAAGTCTCGATGGAGCTGCTTGTTTATCTCTAAAAAGTAATGAAATCTAGACAAAGTCGTGCCAAGTCTAAGATTCCTTACTGCGATTTCTTTATTATTATAGTAATTAATGTTGTGACTTGGCCGTTGAACATTCTTAACTTAACATACGTTAGTGGGTACAAGTCAATTTTGTTTACACGTAATGTTATATCTGTTGTAACTACTTATGTTTGTTAAGCGAGATAATAGCCCGTAATGGTATTGGTAATTGGACGCTAGTGTCTCATTTTAGGCTGTTATTGATTGTGCAACACATGCATTCAGCATTGACAATGCTGACTTCTGCTCTCTTCTTTTTGGAGCGTCAAATCGACCACCGATCTAACATAAAATAGACGGACTTCTATCAATGATTAGAAGTCCGCCTGTACTGGAAAAAAAATTATACTGTTTGTTTCAGGCTCGCCTAAGTATTATTGAAATACGCAGCTTTATCAAGCCTACAATTGACTGGTTATTGAATCAATGTTTTCCAAGTGGCAATTTTCCATCGTCAATGGGTAGCGGTTCTGGCGACAGATTGGTGCAATGGTGTCATGGAGCACCTGGTTTTGTACCCTTGTGTACCCTTCAACGGCCAAGTCACACAACATTAACTATAATAATAAAGAAATCGCAGTAAGGAACCTTAGACTTGGCACGACTTTGTCTAGATTGTTTTGTTTTGTTTTTGTTTTTTTAAAAAAACGTTGCCCCACACTAGGCATTTCTCCTGTATCGTGGGTGCGTTTACAAACATACACAAACAGCCAGACCCGGCACAACTATCTGTAGGCCATACAAATATTTGTACCGTGCGGGGATCGAACCCGCGACACGCAGCGCAGCAGCCAATCGCTCAAACACTGCGCCAACCGTGTCGAGATTTCATTACTTTTTAGAGATAAACAAGCAGCTCCATCGAGACTTGGCTAGTTTTTTTACAGAATGTTTTTGGTGGGATTTCACTTCTTTTTGTAGAAACATGATTTTTTTTATTAGATTTTCTTATTTGATACATTTTTTTTCTTTTTAAGAGTAGTTTTTTTTATTATTACAAATATTTCTTTTCTTTTTTTCCGGTTCTGATTCTTGTACAGTAGCAACAGTTTTTCGTATTTACTTTATTCATTATTTGTACACGTATGCCAGGGGTATGATTTCAGATTACCAATAACCAATCCATTGGTATGATCTCAGATTAATCAGTAATCAGTCACTAATCATAAAATTCCTAACTTATTCAAATCTTCGAATTGTCATAACAACAACCTGCTAATTAACTTTAGCAAACCTCACGAAATAATAAGCGAAATCAACGAAATGCAAATAATCCCTCCTAATCCCCAAAAAATGTTTTCAAACGCAGTAGAAGAATGTCGTAAACGACTGTAACGCGGCCGGTTGCGACTTCGCCATATAAGGTTATCGGAAAAACAAACGTAAGCGCATTTTAAAATACAGTCAGCGCTATCTAGCGACGTGTGCGGGTAACACCGCCACTCTTAATCCAATGCATTATATTTTGACCAAATTTTGAGCGAAAATAATATTTTAGTGTAATTTGTTTACTTAATTTGTGTAATGTTCGAGTAGAATAAAGTTCATCGTTCGACTATTTCTTCTTGTAAACTTGTAAGTATAAGTATAAAAGCCAGTGTAGTCTTATCCAGAGTTTTCCTTTAATTTTATTTATATGCGTATTAAAAGCAGAAGGGGAGGCATTCGCCCAGCAGTGGGACGCTATAGGCTAGATTAAATTAGATTAGAAGATGTGTCCCACTACGCTGGAGTTTTGCAATGACAGTAGATTTTTTTATGTACCGTTAGTAGAAGGGGGCATTACCATATCTCTAATACAGCTGAGACCAGCTGAGGGTTTTTCATCAGATACTTCAGACCTTCGATTTTTGACATCAAATGAAGCGGCTCACTCACCAAGTTGAATATTTTTTGTAAAGGCGGTATGTCGATCTGTAATAGTTTGGTTGGGCTCTTGTGTTTTCTAATCAGGGTCACCAGGTACTCCAGATTTTCGATTATCCTAGTTTTATAGTTTTTCCTTTATGTGGCCATAAAACCCTAACTCTGTACCCAATTTCAGCTCTCTGAGTTTATGGGAAGTACTAGTTCTATTCTGATGATCATGAGTGAGTGAGTGAGTGAGTGTCATAAATGCGAAACTTTGCTTTCGCTTAACTTCGGAACTAAATGACCTACATACAGACTTGAAATTTTGGATTTTAAGTATGTGATTATAGCTTACTGGATGACGAAAATTTCTGCGTTCTGGTATTATCCAAAGGTTTCTAAAATAGGGGCCTGAAAATGCGGCGAAACGGTTCCAGTAAAGGATGGTACGGCAGTGTTTGCTTCGCGCTCGACTTGGCGGGGGCACTGCCGTGCCCCCCCATTCCTGGCGACTTGTTTGGGAACTAAAAATTGAAAAAAAAAAAAAAAAATCTTTTGTGCAAAAAATAAATCGACTTAAAAAAAAACAAAAAAAAAAAAAATACTAAAAGAAAAACACAGAAAAGTGAAAAATAACTTTAGTTTTAGAAGCCAGTGAATATAACACCAAATTCAAGGTCAAGCTTCGACCTTTTTTTGATTGATTTTTTACTTTTTTGTGTTTTTCTTTGTTTTTTTTTTTTTTGTATAGCTCTATGTATAATGCCAATCCAAATCCCAAAATGGACCATTACTTTTTAACCAACTTCAAAAAAAAAAGGATGCTCTACGTTCATGTGTATTTTTTTAAGTATGTATACCTACCGATTTCTCCGTGATTAATAGCCTGATTTGCTTAATAATGTTTTTTACTCAGTATAGGTTAACGTGCGGTTGGATTTACATTTTACTGATTTTGTTCGAGCATTTTATGACCTTCTTCAATACTTATTTCACAAAAATGAACACAAATGACAAAAAATTGTGTTGGATCCCGAAACTAAGGCTAGGTACAGCGACGATCTCCACAGGACTTTCTGGTAGCAGCTGGATGAGAGTTGCCGGGAATCGAGATCAGTGGCTTGCAATTGGATAAACCTATGACCAGCAGTGGTATGCTCTAGGATGATTATATTGATGACTGGTGAAATAATATCCCTTTAATAAAAAAAAAACCTATAACTTCAAAAAATGACCAAAAAAGGTTGTACTACGTAGTTCTGATTATAATTATAATAAAATAAATCGATTTTATAAAAAAAAAAATTGCAGATTCTTATTTATCTCAGAGCAATGACAGTGAAGAGAGCCGTAGCGGCAAGCAGTAATGTAAGAGAAGTGGTGACGGCACTATTGCAGGCGTGTTCACCGGGCCCGATGCAGGCAGCGTACGCCATGAGGTGCGGCAGCTGGCTCTGCTCGTACAGCCCCGTGAACATGGAGTGGTGCGGCCCGCGCGCGAACACCGCCACGTCATCGCCACCGTGCGTCTCCGAATCAAGGTGTACGTCGACGTGCGACTCCCAATCAAGAGCTCCTAAAGAACATAATTTAAAAAAAATCCTTATTATAGCATTGCATAGTATTCCTGCCCACCAAATTCCTGTCCTCTTTGACAGAGGAGAATGGAAGAAAAAAACGCTATCATTTACTAATTGTAGCATTTAGATATTTTTATTAAAACGATTGAAAAGGAATACTCACGGAAATTGTGCTCAGCAGTTACGTTGGGTCGAACACCATTTACATGTGCACGGAAGCCAGGCCCGTTGGTGTACGACAGTGTCATGTAAGGCATCGTGTCCTCATCCGTGTCTCTGGAGGGACCAAGAATGTCATTACCACGTCCAGAATACCCGTTGAAGGCCATGACGTGCGCGTGGTCTGCCGTCACCACAATGAGCGAGTCGTCCTCTGACAGCATCTCGGCGGCGCGCGCCACGGCCGCGTCCATCTCTAGTGTCTCGTCGAGCGCTAACTCCGCCAGGTTGTCGTGATGCGCGTGGTCGATGCGGCCTCCCTCCACGAACAAGAAGAAGCCCTTCTGGTTGCGGCTCAACGAGCGTATTGCTACTTCAGTCAGCTCGGCGAGCGTCGGCTCGGTCGTGAGGTTAGCCTGCTTGTGGTACTGTAGGTGATTGTTCTCGAACAATCCCAACAGATAGTCAGGAGGTGACGAGGACGACTCTTTCAACTGTTCTCGGTTCCAGATGTATCGATGATCGACGTTTTGTGAAGCCTTGTCGCGCTCCCATTCTTCTATTAAGTTTCGGTTATCAGTTCTGAGCCCGGTTGAACCCTCTTCATCAATGGTCGTGGTAGGAATGAATTCCCGCCTTCCGCCACCTAAGATGACCTGCGGAGAGCGAACGTTCATAACATAACATCACGCCTTTAAGCCCCAAAGGGTAAGGCAAAGGAGTATCTAATAGTTCACCCACATTTTGCCAGTTATGTTTAAGTCCCATGTAGTGTAAACGTATCATATTACTATCCATTCATAAGAATAACTCATTTTGTACTAATGCTAGGCCGCGATGAAGAGATATTGCATCTAGCGCAGATGAGAATATGACAAGAATATGAGATAGATTTGTGGGCCGACTTGAGATAACGTGACAATCGAGTATATTGAAAGAATATATTAAATTTTGTAAGTAGCGCCAGCATGTCATCAGTGATTTTCCTCGCTTGTTGCAAAACCTGAATATCATCAAACCGCGATTTGCCACGTGTGTTGCATACCGCTGTTTGAAAATATTTGAATTATAAAATAGACTAGAACGTGCTCTGTCCATATTTTCAATGCTTTATTTCCCATCTCTATAACATTCTTTAACTCTGTACAAATCCATCGACAAGATGTCAAAAAAATAAAAAAACTAACGTCAACACACCGCGCCATTTCTGTCAGTGTCACATTTCAAGTGGTTACGAGCTACGTATTTGTTGTTGTAATAAGTGTTATACCTTTAAATGTTTGTGAGAAGTTGTACTATCGTATTATGATAAAGCAAATTAAGTTTCGAATCGCAAAGTTGCAGTATTTCGCCTGTGAAAATGCAGTAGGTGTAATACCTATAGTGATTGTGAAGTGTGAAAAAAAAGTGTTTTTTTTGTAATTAGAACGTGTGATAACGGAAACATAATTCTTAATTAGTATGGTGAGTGTATTGTGAAGTTATTTAACAAGTGGTGTCTTAGAGTTAAAGTTACGAAAATAATCGTGTTTAAGATCGCCAGCCGCATCAAAACAAACAGTGAGTTTCTAGATTCTAATTAGTTTCTTGATATGATGCTAATAAGATATTAATGAGATTGTGGTCTTGTTGGAAAGGAAATATAATCTAGTTTATTTTGATATAAAAAATAGATAAATAGTTAATAGTGTTTGATCCAATTAATATTTTAATAGCAAAATATCCGTTTTTATCACTGTTTTTCAAGTTCTACATTTTTTTTCGAGTATCGAATTATAATTGTATGTCTTGATTTTTAATTTAGTAGTTTCCTTATCCATTTTGTTATTAACTGTAAATTTTACATAGCTATAACTCTTGTAGTTTGCGATCGTCAAGTGTTTTTATATAACGTGCCAAATTTACATGCAAATATTTCGTAACATGCGCGGTCGACGCGTTTCGTGCGTTTGACGTAACGTGGTCGCGCTGCTGAGAGGAAGAAATTTTGGAAGAGAATCGTACGGCTTGGTACGGACACGTAATGAGAAAGAATGATATGCATGTAAGAGTCATGAATATGGATTAAGAGAAGAGGAGGACTAGAAGATGGGTAAATTGTGGGAGGAATATTGACTGATGTGAACTCTAAAATATACCATAAAATTTTAAGAGATCATTGAATTAGTCCAAATTTTTATAAACAGAAGAAAAAAACATGTACAGACTCGGTAATGTTTATACGGAGCCCTCATTACGAATGTCTGATTGGTAAACATTTTAGATAGTGGGTAAAACAGAAAGTAACGACGTGGTTGGACTAACTTTGAACTTGTTCCCGGGGTGCATGTGCACGAGCTGGTGCGCGATGTCGGGGCAGCGCGCCGGGTCGTGGCCGTCCTGGCGCACGGCCGCGTCGTTCTCCCAGTGCCGGTTGGCTGCCTTGGCGAACACGGCGCCCGGTGACGCATGCGTTATGCGCGTCGTCGTCACAATGCCTGACAATTGCGCATATTATTATTTTAGAGTCGAATCTATTTAAAACAGCAGGTGATGTATCGGTACAAACCGGCGTCTCGGCCATCTGCGAGCGCCCACTCGGCGATGGACTGCAAGTGGTGCGCGCGGTCGGCGGAGGCGTCGCAGTCCCAGCGCGGCACGGCGGCACTCAGCCCGAGCGTGCCCTGGTTTGCCTTCGCTCCGCACAGGTACGCGGTCGCCGAGCACGCGGAGTCAGCCACTTGAGCGTTCACACAGTAAGTCTGCAGCGGGAGCATCGTGCAGTGTTATGAGATCAGTAAAATGTGTGAAATCTTCCAGTACACTTCCAGAATACTCACCTTCACTAACCCAGAAGTAGGAAAAGTTTCAAAGTGCATCTTGGCCTCCTCGCCGGTGGCGCCGCGTCGCTGGCCGAGCAAGGTGCGCGCGGCGGCCAGCGTGGGCACGGACATGCCGTCGCCCAGGAACATCACCACGTTGCGCGCGGTGCCGCCGCCGTGGCGCGCCAGGCGAGCGCGTATGGCGGCCTGCGCCTCGTCGCTCCAGTGCTTGGCGCTGGTCTCGGCGGGGGCGGCGCGGGTCGCGGGCGGCGCGCTGTCACCGCCGAGGTGGTAGCGGTCTGCGGGTGGCACGCCGGCGGTCACCGTGCTCGCTACGAGCGTCATCAGCGCTAGCTTCGGCAGAAACATGGTGAGGCGTCCGAGTGGTCGAGTACTACACTGTTACATCATTAAACTGCTTATATTACCTTTATATCAATTTATCTAATCTTATATACAATTGTCGTTATAATAACATGCTTGCCAAACATGCTCAGTTTTTGTTTCCCTGTTACATTCATGTCAAATGATAATATTAAGTATCGTCACACACGCACATTGATACCTATGTATTGATTGCCTTGATTGATGGTATGCTAGAAGACGCCGATGTGGCCACCGGCGCTGGCTTTCAAACTGGTTACATTTCACCAGACGACTTCATCTGCCTAGCCTTTTCCCAACTATTTTGGGGTCGGCTTCCAGTCTAGCCGGATGCAGCTGAGTACTAGTATTTTACATGAGGCGACTGCCTATCTGACCTCCACAACCCAGTTCATACTAGGTAATACGATACCACTTTGGTAAGACTGGTTGTCAGACTTTTTGGGCCACTGAATACCTGTAACGACTGTCAAAGATGGACAAATGACAGCCGGGACCAACAGTTTAACGTGCTTACCGAGGCATGGAGGAAACTCGGTATGTAAGAGTGGTCACCTATTCACAGACCAACCTAGGCAGCACGGCTAACCTAAAGATCCGACCCGAGCGGCTGTTATTATTTAGTCACGAGCTCTACTAACGAAACCTAATACAAATCAAATTAAAAATAAATACTGTCTTAAAAAATTGTACAAGGAAAGTGGAAATCTCTGACTCCTGCGATTGTTGAAAGTGTTGACGTTGCAAGTGCCAGTTTAGTTCACTATTAGCATGGCACGGTTGGACACTGTTATAATGTACACAGTTGTCGTGGAGCGCGCTCGTGAGTGGACGTGTGAGCGATACGCTGTATACTTAATTATTACTGTCGCGTTATTTGTTAAACGCCGTCGTGATATTATATGCAGAAAACACCAACCAAACACGGATCGTCGTCGTCGTCGTCGACATTGCGGAGATTAAAAATGAGGTAGTGGAAATAAAAACAAAGAACGGGATAATGTTATCAAGAACTTATAGGGTAAACACAAGGAATTAGATCAGGTGCATCTAAAACTAATTGATTCAAACTATAAAAATGAAAATGGGATTAAGGACCTGATACAACGGGGTATATTTCTAGAAAAATATAACAAGTCACTTGAGGATCGTATCGGATGGCTGAAGCAGAAGGAATTGAAATTTAATATTGAGTTAATTAATGTGTGTAAACAAGAAGGAGAAAACATAAAAGAGGTGGTAGAGAAGATTGCGAAAGAATTGAAACTGAGGGTAGACGGCATAGAAAAAGTATGGAGAGTCAGAGGTGAGGCAAGTGGCATGCCGGTTATTGTAAGAAGGTGTAACGCGGAAACGCAATCAATGGTTAAAAAGCAAGAAACAACAGCTGACGAACCATTCCATCTACAACAACAACGATGATACCCACATCTATATTAATGAAAATCTTACTCGCCAAATGCGGCAATTACTCTGGACAACGAAACAAAAACTAAAGGATGAGTTCAAGTTTATATGGATCCAAGATGGATAAAATTTAATTAAAAAGAGTGAGGTCGAAAATAAAGTACATAATATCTGTTGTGAAAGCGACATAAATAAATACATTTCTATTAATAGCGAGAACGGAGAGTAAATATCTAGACAAAACTTACTGTAGAATATAATTTTCTAATTTAAAGTTTCTAATATGAACTCTGAAGACCTACAGGATATTACATACTCAAAATATAATTCCAGAAAGCATTGGATAAATTATGTAACACATACTGAAAATAAATTAAACATCATACACATGAATATCTGTTCTTTAAGGAAGCATTTTAATGAATTTATAATATTAATAAAAGACTGTTTACCTAAATTGGACCTAATATATGTCTAACAGAAATAATTATAAAAGAGGAGGAAGTTTATAATTATGAAATAAATGCTTACTGTTCATATTACTTAACTAGAACGGAGAGAAGGGGAGGGGGCTTTTATCTACGAGTATGTACATGAAAATATGGATTTTGAAATTATAAATAAATATAACCGAAGCTGTGAACTAATACATGGTCAAATTCCCACGAAACACAAAAAAATTACATAATAACTACTTACAGGCCTCCGCAAATGAACAAATCACATTTTATAAATGAACTCAAGAAATTAATACAAGATATACCTATTGGAAATGATTTAGTCTTATTGGGAGACTGCAACAAACATATTGCAAGGGGAAACTGACTCACGCGCCAACGAATACCTAAACATCCTGAGTGAGTTAGGCATGGAATGCTGCATCCAAGATATTACGCGGGAGGTAATCCTGTCAGAGCGACGAGTGACATCATGCATCGATCATATTTTTGTGCGAAGTGCGCGACCGGCCGCCGAGCTTCACGCCTACGTCCTAACGACTACTGTTTTTCATCACTACTGAACAGGACTCTCGATCGAAGTAAATAAACAGCTGATGCCTCCTTGTTATCGCACGACACATAATAATGAAACGGTTAAAACCAAGTTATGTAAGGTAGAATGGACTAATCTCATGTGTCACGAAGACTCTTTAGAGCTGTATAAGAAAATGTGTAATATTTTAAGGAACATTTACAGTACGTCGGAAACAAAAAAGCTAGTTAAACAGAGGGAATCTAACATCTGTGTTCAACCGTGAACATACTACAATTACACGCGCCAACAACAGCATCACAGCGTCAGCGTTAAGAGCGACATACATACGTTAGACGCGCCGGCAACACCAACACACCGTCAGCGCTAAGAGGTGGCCTACTGAGATCTTCGCTTTATCGGCTCGATACACACACGACACACATGTAATTAGGTATCAATGTGTATTTACCACAAAAATTGTACATAATTAAGTTTACTATTGTAATAAATTTGTCATCAAGCTGGAATCGAGTGTGATTTATCTCCTATACCTCCTCTTACTGTGGCCAAGACACCTTTAGCCATCATCGGTCCTATGAGTCTGTGGGATCGGCAGTAAGAAAACCATTTCCTTTGTACATTGCACGACGTACACAAAACCCTCTTCCTACCCAAATTCCGTCTGTTACCGTAGGTCTCCTTGTGACAGACTTCCCTCTCATATAACCAACGTAACCTACGTTTGGTTTGGTTTGTATGGTAGGCTAGGGCGTTAGGGTAACTTTTACTAGGGTGCTAGATAGGTAATTTCTATAGGGCTAGGATAACTAGGGTGCTAGGTAGTTACTGTAGGGCTAGGTTTGGCGTCAGTTGGGCTTTAGGTACTAATCCAGGCTCAATTGTCTCAACCGTAGTCACATCGTACGCACTTGGAATAACGGCCGTACTAAGCTGTAAGTAGCGGCGTGTACAATCTGGGTTGATAGAAAATTGCAAAAAAATATTAGAAACTAAAGACGCATTGTTTAGAAAATGGAAAGCAAATCCTTGTTTGAGTTTAAATCGATCACTAAGCGAAAAAGCATAATTGTATCGAATGCAAGAATGCACATTCGCTCGTTCACCAAAATATGGGCCAGTTCGTGTTCAGATCTCATTAGAGACACGGCATAATCAAAAACAGTGATTTAATATATAGCTATTTATCTTACGATTCGAGACTTTAACTTTTACCATAAACCATATCCTATTAATACAAGAAAGGAGTTTTAGGTCTGTACGAGCTACGCTGTACATGCCACTAACTTGTCCTACTTTTAGTGATACGTTGCAGTTTGTTTAATCCAACATTAATTGTACATTATTACTTTATAACATGTTATTTTTAGTAGCAATTAAACCTTTACACCGATCGGTTGTCTACTCAATCAGCATAACTTTGCTATACAACATCAACATAACATTTTCACTGTTGGGAGTTACGCCCCAACATTTGGTCCTTCGAGCAATTAATTTAGTGTTGTGTGATTTATATCTTCTACGATCGCGAATCGGTTGGACTGGTCTCTCACAAGCGAGTCGCCCCAGTAACCAATTGAGAAGGCACATATCGTAGAAGAGAAAGGTTGCACAATACCAAGAACCAAGAGTGTGGAGCAACAGTCGACACTCGGAACAGAAGAGGTACATCTTGAAGTCAACAAGAATAACAACATATTAAACAACATGTCGTCAGCAGATTTATACCAGAATCAGAACGAACTCTACGACAACATAAAGAAGATTGGAATAAATATTAAGAAAGATGGTTGGGACAGAAAATACCCTGACTATTTCAAACGCCGTAAGGCAATGTTAGAAAACTTGTGGTCAGATTATCAATTCAATCATGACCGCCTGTCTACGGAACAAAGTGCAAGTCATCCCTACTTTACGAATTACTTCTATAATCAAACGCTGCAGTGCTACAATGAAGTAAAGAAGCTGATTCTTCAACAACACCAACAACTCACGACTCTCGCTCGTTCTCCAAGGGAGCAGTCGGTACAAACAAAAACATTGGGAGGTGCCAACCAACAAACAGGAGAAGGTACGAGGATCAGGCAAGACAGGAACAAGAAGCTTTCAAAAATGAGGTAGCAGAACAAACCAGGGATGCCAATCAAGATAACCAAAACCGAGAACCATCACCACCTCCTACTCGGCAAGAACAGCTAAAAACTGCGAAAAGGGATACGGGATCCAATAGCAAGCTGGACGACATGATGCGCAAACAGACAGCAAACTTCAAAGCCTTCATGAGAGCAGTCGCGAACATACACGTGGAGTTTATATCTGAAAGATGGGAATTTCAAGACGCTCTGCAAACACTCCAAACGCGCTGGTCAGCAATTGACAACCTTCACTGGGAGATAGAGTGCGAAACAAACGGAGAGAAAATAATAGTGTATGAAGATCGCTACACCAGGTATGAAAACCAGTTCCATGAACTGAAAAAGGCTTTGAATACGAAAATGTGGTCCGGCGCTTATCGTGAGAAAACAACACCGAAGTTGGAGATACCAGTCTTCAATGGTAACTACAACCAGTGGATGCCGTTTAAAGATCTTTTCACAGAAGCAATACATAACAACAATTCCCTTTCATCGGCTCAGAAGATGCAGTTTCTGAAGAGTAAGGTGCAAGGAGAAGCAGAACGCTTGATTCAACACCTACAGGTAAGTTCTGATAACTACCTCGTGTGTTGGGATATCCTCAATCACTGATATAATAATGAAAAGCTTATCTTCGCATCGCACATCAACATGCTTTTCAATCTGCCAAACATGCAACAACAGTCAGTAACCCAAATAAAGAAAATCCATGACGTCAGCATAGAATGCTTACATGCGATAAAGAATTTAGGAGTGAATGTCGACACTTGGGATCCGATTCTTGTACATATATTATCGCAGAAATTAGACGCAGACACACATTCAGAGTATAATGACTCGCTGAAGAATTGCCGAATGCTGCCAATACTGAAAGATCTGTTAGATTTCCTAGAAGCGAAGTTTACGTCGTTGGAAGCATCGCGCCGTAAACAAGAATTCAATCAAAAACCAAATACGTCATCGAGTCAACATCAAAATACTTCGTACTTTAAAAAACAATACCGCAGTAATCAAGCAACTAGCAACAAGAAAATTACGAAATCATTCCATGCGTCAACGTTTCGATGCCCTCTTTGCGATGAAGAACATGGAATGTACAATTGTGCAAAGTTTTTAGAAATGCCGAATCACTTAAAACTTAGCACGGTAAATAAAATGAATATTTTCATAAATTGCCTGTTCAGCCATAACGGAAAAACATGTACGTCAACTTACCGATGTCGCAAGTGCGCGGGTCAACATAACACATTGATGCACGATGCATGTACTAAGTTAAGAAGAAAACGGAAAAACAAACAAACTCTTCCCATGTATCAAAGGATAGATAGTAAACATAGAAACAGCTGATGGGACCCAAATCAAATTGCGAGCCCTCATCGATCAAGGGTCTCAGATATCTTTGATCACGGAACATGCAGCTCAACTTCTCGGTGTCAAGCACGAGAGATGCAAAGGAGTCATCTTTGGGGTTGGACAGAAAGAAAACCATTGCAACAATTAGTTGCAGTTCTGTCTACAACGACTTCAAGTTCCAAACGTCTGTCTTCATTATGAACAACTTGATTAAGAACCTGCCAAATAAGACCTTTGCAAAACCAACTTGGCCCCACATACAGAACATCCATTTAGCAGATCCAGACTTCCATAACAGCCGTCAGGTGGATTTACTATTTGGAGCAGACATTTATTCGCAAATCATGCTAGGAGGAATAATAAAAGGCGATGACGTCACGCAACCTATCGCACAACAAACCTACCTAGGTTGGTTTTTATGTGGCAATGTCAAAACATTTCAATGCAATGTAGTAATCAACAATCTGGAAGATATCAAACAATTCTGGGAAACCGAAGACATCACGGATCAATCCAACCTATCGGTAGAAAATGAAACATGCATTGAATACTACATCAACACTACACAACACTTGGAGAGCGGGAAATATGAAGTCAGACTGCCGATGAAGAATGAACTTGAGAGCAGACTGGGGTCGTCCAAGCCAATGGCTATCGCCCAATTCAAAATGTTAGAGAGAAAGTTAGAAAAACAAACACATTTGGCAAAGGCCTATAAAGACTTCATGGCTGAATATATTGATCTAGGTCATATGAAGCAATCAACAGTCAATAACAAAACACTTGAGTGTTACTTACCTCACCACGGCGTACAACGCGCTGAATCAACAACAACATAGTACAGAGTGGTGTTCAATGCGTCAGCTAAAACATCTACAAGATGCAGTTTGAACGACCTCATGTACAAAGGCCCCAATCTTCAACAGGACCTACAAACATTATTGATAAAATGGAGGCAATACAAATATGCGTTTACAGCGGACATTGAGAAGATGTTTCGTGCTATTTGGGTGGCCCCTGACCCCCTGTAGACCAACAACTGCAACAAATTGTATGGCGGGAATCACTGGAACAACCTATCCGCTCATATCAACTAGCAACCGTAACATACGGTACTAAGGCAGCGCCGTTCCTAGCCATGATGACACTCAAGAGATTGGCGGCAGATGAACGTGAACAGTTCCCAGAGGCATCAAAAGTGCTGGAAGAATCATTCTACATGGATGACCTCGTTCATGGGACACATACAATAGAAAAAGGAAAGAAATTGATCACTGATCTGAAACAATTATTAAATAATGGAGGGTTTAACCTTCGAAAATGGTCAGCAAACAATCAAGAACTTTTGGAAGACATCTCCGAACAACACAACAACGATAAGATCGTCTTCAACTTCAGAACGGAAAATACACTAAAAACGTTATGTTTGTGCTGGAACTCAAGAGAGGACAAATTCACCTTTCAATGCACAATTTCGAACGTGAACAAGAAACAGACCAAACGCAGCCTACTAGCCGAAATATCTAAACTATTTGACCTACTCGGCTGGCTGGCTCCCGTGTCAACAAAATTGAAATTATTATTTCAAAAACTGTGGAATGGAAACTTACAATGGGACGACGAAGTGTCCGACAACATACATGCGGAATGGTGCAAGATACAAGCGGACGTAAGGGCAATAAACTCTTGTGAAATACCTAGATGGCTTCAGTGTGGCGAAAAACAGACAATGGAGCTACATGGGTTCAGTGACGCCTCCCTGGATGCTTATGCCTGTGTCATCTACGCACGGGTCCACTCATCAACAATACTTGTAGCCGCGAAGTCAAAAATTGTACCACACCGAAAAACAACAACATTGCCTAGACTGGAATTGAATGGAGCGCACCTGCTATCACAACTAATGCGCAAAGTAAAAAGTCATTGAATCAATATGAAGTACACATCTACGGCTGGACTGATTCCATGGTGGTCCTGGGTTGGTTATAAGGAGACCCATCCCGCTGGAAAGCATTCGTGGAAAACAGAGTACGAAGTATTACTTACGTCATACCACGATCGTCGTGGAACTACGTCAAAACAAAGTATCCCAACACAACATAGAAAATACGAGCATTGTGGAAACATTATTGCAAAATCACAGCTCTATCGAACATATTATTCGCATTGTCGCATGGATACTTAGACCATTGAACCCAAAACGACGACTGCTGCCAAAATATCTGACGTTGCACGAATTGGATAACGCAACGAAGGTGCTCGTAAAACAAACACAACAAAAATCATTTGACACAGATATTTATTATTTACAAAAACATAACACGGTGCAGTCAAACAGTAAAATAAAAGCGCTCACTCCGTTCATTGACCATCAAGACATCGTATGAGTTGGAGGAAGATTAAAAGTCGCCTTACTAACCGAGAACATGAAACATCCGATGATCATTCCACACGACAGTCGATTAACACATCTTCTCATCGACCAAGATCATCGAATGACGTTTCACGGCGGCCCGAGGCTGACCCTATCATACTTACGTGAGAAATATTGGATCGTCGGCGGAAACCGAACGACGAAGATGCAAATCAGAAAATGCCGCAGAAACAACCCAAAAGCAGAACACCAGCTGATGGGCAATCTATCAAGCGCAAGAGCAAATCAAGCGCCGCCCTTTTACCATACAGGGGTGGACTACACTGGATTTGTGGACGTCAAAATGAACAAAGGCAGAGGAGCGAAAACAACGAAGGGCTAGCAGTCTTCATATGCATGGTGACCAAAGCTGTGCATATTGAACCGGTATCAGATCTCACCAGTTCAGCATTTTTGGCAGCCCTAAACAGGATGGCAGCAAGAAGAGGAACCCCTCGTCACTTATACAGTGACAATGGAACAAACTTTGTCGGAGCAAACCGCCAACTCGTAGAGCAATACGAGGAAAAAGAACATTTATACAAAAGCGACCAACTACAACGGGAAATCGCGGAGATGAGGATTGATGGATGGTATTTTAATGCCCCCACTTGGCCATCAGCGGGAGGATTGTGGGAAAGAGCAGTCAGAAGCCTAAACCACCACCACCACCACTTGAAAAGAGTAGTGGGAGAACAAAAACTAACATTTGAGAAGTATACCACAATCCTAACAAAACTGGAGGCCTGTTTGAATTCCAGACCTCTGTGTCCACCATCCAAGCAACCAATCCAAGCCCAGGTCGACACAGGTCCTGCAGAAATTCCTCCAATCACCAACATCATAAACCTACCTGTACCGGTTTCAAAACATCTCCACGAGAATGCGTCGGTAACCGAGCAGAGAGCATTACTTGAAGAGCTTGGAAAACAAGTAGAGCAACTGAAAGCCGCAACATCAGAAGACATCTTGCCAGATCATGCAACATACCACGATGTCCACCAATACGTCGTCATCTACCTATTAGCGGCCGCAACAACACTCGTGGGCGTAATATACGCTTACAATCACCTACGCATGCATTGGGCAAGTCGACAGAAGCCAGAAGCTCCATCGGTTCCCAACCCGATGCCCCGAAGAAGATCGACAGCGAGCATCGCGAGCAACTCATTATTTGACGTCACAGACGACAGTAGCGCAGCGCACTTATCGAGTGCACGCGCACTCAACAAAGCAATGTCGCCTATTGCGCGTTGTGAATTACCATAATAACATAACATTTTTTATATTTAACTTTTACATTTGAACTTTATTTTGAAACTATTTCCGATGTACCTACATTTAAGTTATCTTTGTGAGAAGGCAATATGTACGAGCTACGCTGTACATGCCTCTAACTTGTCCTACTTTTAGTGATACGTTGCAGTTTGTTTAATCCAACATTAATTGTACATTTTATCTTTATAACATGTTATTTTTAGTAAAGATAAAGATAAAGATACTTTATTTGTTAAAAACATGCGTTTACACACAAATCGAGCATGCAAGATCTTAGTAAAATAGGGTAGGTCCATCATGTTTTACGTAGTGAGGTGTACAAATTAGTTTTTTTTTTAACAATAAAAATTGAATAACATAATACAAATAAATAAAAAAATACACATTGTCCAATTTTCATGAAGATATAACTGAAATAATGATGTGCAAAGGTAAAATATGTCAAAAGGTACAAAATAATAATTTATATCAGATGGTAATATACGTCAAAAAGTAAAAATGTATCAAAGGTAAAATATATCAATCGATAAAATATGTCAAAAGGTATCCGATAAGAAGTCATTTATATTATAGTAACTTTTGTCTGCTAATAAATTCCGAATCTTTTTTTTTAATAAATTTGTAGTCAGAGCTTTGTAAGACTGAGGTAATTTGTTGTAAATCTTTGGGGCCATACAAAAAAAGCTTTTCGACATTAGAGCGGTTTTTGCTGAGTGTAAGCAAAGTTGGCTATTGTCGCGTATGTTGCGTGGAAACGCGTCTGATAGCCGTGGATATAGTTGGGGGTTACTTTTTACAAAAGATGCTACTTCGAAAATGTATAGAGAGGGTAAAGTTAATAATTTGTATTTAGTGAAAAACGGTTTGCAGCTTTCTGTCGATTTTAAGTTAAACATAGCTCGTATACATCTCTTTTGCGCTTCAAACGCAATTTCTTTGTTTGTTGAGTTTCCCCAAAAAATTATACCATAGCGCAGCACTGATGCTACCAGTCCATGATAAGCCGTTATTAAGGCGTCTGGGTTAAGTTCTGGGGCCAGTTTGAAAAGCGCATACGCGAATGAGCTCAGCTTTTTACTCACGAGTTCGATGTGGGCTTTCCAGTTCAAATTCGCGTCAATTATTACACCGAGAAATTTGGCATTGTCGACTTTCATTAGTACTGAGCCATTATGCTGGGCTTCAATAGCATTATCAGTCTAAGTCCGTTGAGTGAAATGCATAATATTAGTCTTATCTAAATTAATTTTAAGATTATTCCGATTTAGCCATGATATTTTCGCTGTCAGAGATTCATTAATGTCAATTTCGTACATGTCCTTGTTTTTACATGTTATAGTCACTGTACTGTCGTCTGCAAATAGGGGCATGGGGTGTTTAATAGCACTAGGTAGGTCATTAATGTATACTATAAAAAATAGAGATCCCAGTACGCTGCCTTGCGGGACTCCGTATACTGGCGTTCGTTTATCTCTTCTTTGTCCTAATATTAATTTTGGCTATTTCTGTGTACTGTTTTCTGTCAGTAAGGTAAGACTGTATAAGACTCAATATATTTCCCCTAAGTCCACATGCCTCTTTAAAAGAACCTTATGGTCTACGTAATCAAACGCTTAAGTCTATCGCAATATATAGCGCACACCGGAATTCTCTTGTCCATACTGCCTATTACTTTATGCAAGAAGTCATAGATGGCCATATTGGTTGTCCGATTTTTTCTAAATCCTTTCTGCTCATCTACTAATATGTGTTTCTTTTCAAAATACGAATACAGTTCTTTAAAAATATATTTTTCAAAAATTTTAGATATGATCGGAATGAGGGCAATTGGTCTGTAGTTAGCCATCTGTTCATTATCGTTCTTTTTAAATAATGGTTTTACTATAGATACTTTAAGGGCATCTGGATATACACCTGCACAGATACTTAGATTTATAAGATAGCTTAGGTGGGTACAGATAATGTCAGATACATATTTAATTACCTTTGTAGAAATTCCGTCATATCCTGTGCTGTTTGTTGACTTTAATGACTTTATAATGTTTTTTATGTCTCCAGGTATGCTGGGGGAAATATAAATTGAATCTTGACACGGTATAATCTTTGATGTCGCATTAATGCCTGAGTCTTGAATGGGTTGAATTTTGTCTACGAAAAAAATATTAAATGCATTAGCTATTTCTTGGGGGTCTTTTATTATTTTATTATCTACGTTGATCTGTGTAACTGATTCTTTAGGGAAACACGATTTTGATTTGTTTATTATATTCCATGTGGTTTTAGATTTGTTTGTTGAAGTTTTTATAGAATAATTGTTTTGAGCTTGTCTAGTTAAGCTTATAATTTTTTTAAACCTTTTATTGTAATTTAGGAAGTTTGACTTGTTTGTTATGTTTGGTTTAAGTCTGTAACGCCATAGTAATTTTCGTTTATTTTTGCTGCATAGTTTTATACCGTGTGATATCCATTTAGGTTTTTTATTACATTTATTTTTATCCATTTATGAGGAAAACATAAGTCATAAAAAAGTTTAAAGGTGTCAATGACAATGTCGAACGCGTCATTGGGATTATCCGTTTTATACATTTCTGAGAAAGTAAGTTGCTCTATACATTCTTTAAATTTCAAAAGGTTCTCTGCACTATAATCTCGCCTTTTTATACGCCAGTATTTTAAAATATTGTTTTTTTTACCGGGCACTTAATTATTTGAGCTGTGTGATCTGACAGCGCCAATTCAATAACTTCCGTTTTACATTTTGCTTTAAAGTTATGTGTGATATTGTCAATGCAAGTTTTGCTGTGCAGTCTGGTTGGCTGTTTGAATGCTAATGTAAGATTGAAATTTAATAACAAACATTCAAATTCTAGTACAATATTATTTCTTAGTAGCAATTAAACCTTTACACCAATCGGTTGTCTACTCAATCAACATAACATTCCTATACAACATCAACATAACATTTTCACTGTTGGGAGTTACGTCCCAACAAGGTCACCATAGCGCCATCACATTAGTTGCCGGGAAGGCTAGGTTGGCACAGACGCTGGACGCAGACAAGAATCTGGCTACCAATAAATGTAAACTAGAAAAAGCCAACTGCACTAACGTATGGCTTGAATTACAGTTGACTTCTCAGCACTTTTACTTTTGTTGTGACTCCTACACAATAAAAATAATATGCGGCGACCGTGTAACAGTTCGTCAGCTGAGCCAAGCCGGGGTCATTAGCATAGGTCAAGAGTGCGTCATCGAAGGAATGGACTTCTCATTATATTCAATACGTCATCAGTCCAACCAAATGAACCAACCATTTATATACCAGAATTCGATCAAATTAACAATTTGATTAACATCAAAATCCCTGACGAAAGACAGGCTGATGACGGAAACCTTACAATATCCATAACCAATCTGGGGGAGGCGATAGAGAAACTGAAGAAAAACTACTTAGAAATTGAAGATTATATATCGCTACATGACATCCACCAATACGTAACATGTTACGTGCTGATGTCGATCGCTCTGTGCGTAGCAGCAGTCTGGTTGTGGCAGACCGGGCCATATTGCCTGTGCCGAAAGGCCGCAGCTGGACACCGTGGCGAAGGATCCCACCGGCGGCAGACCACGGTAACCCCACCGCCTCCGAGACCCCACCGCCTCCGAGACCTCAACACCGCAGCGAGAACTGCTGCCAACAGGAATTGGCAGCGGCTCCGCTGACACCGAAACCAACCAGAAGACACGAATCGTATAGTGAAGTGCTCAGTGCCAGTGATCTTAAAGACAAAAGTGAAGTTGGTTTTCGTTTACACAATTATGCCAAATGCTGGCCTAGCGCGAACTATAGTGCGATCAAACGGGACAAAATTACGAACACAGGCAATCAAAATATTGCTTTTACTGAGGAAGATTCAATAGTGTAATTTCTAATAATATATAATAACTAGTATCTGCGTGGGTGCGCGAGCTGCGCGCAGCTCGCGTGTCGTCGTGTTCTTGAGAAGTATGAATTACCCTTATACATTTTGAGAATCCATAAGAATTCTTAAACGAATTGGAAAATCCATTAGAGTCCTTAAAAGATTTTGTAAATGTTATAAAATCATTCACATATATTAAAAACCCATAAGAACCCTTAAAACATTCTAAAAAGCAATAAAAAAAAACCTAATAAACCAAATTTGAAACTCAGACTTTTTCCCATTAAAAAAAACATTACCCTAAAGTTTGCTCGTTGTCGCCCCTCTTCTTTTTTTTTTTTTTTTTCGAATGGGAAATCATCGGCTACTTCCCATTTGGTAAACTTCCCATTTCGTAAACCTCAAACTGTACCTACTAAAAAGTTGCGTTTGGTAAACATTTCGTTACTTCATACATTTAATCCCATTTGGTAAACTTTGTTAGTATTGTTATTTTTGTACGGTACAGTCAGTGTCAAATTAGTATTAAATTAGAGATGTATATATTTTTAAATGCTTCAGTCTTGAGATAGTATCTCGACCATCAAAAAGAATGGCTGATCAAGAAGAAGTAAAAAAAACGTATTAAAGTCTGTAAAAATACCACGATGCTACTAAAAATACCACGTGCTTTTCCCGCAAAAGAAGCACCGAGCGGGTTCTCAGGTAGGGATTTATTGTCCTTACCATCGTTTTAAACAAAAGGTGTGAATGAGATAGACATAAGTAAGTATACGTAAATTATATCTATTACCGGGTTTAACTTATCAGTTCACTCGTTTTATGCATAGTGCAAGGTCGTTGCAATGTCGGGTGAGGGATCTTCTAGTGGTGCAGTGAATTTAAAAATTATTAATAGTACACGAGGCGGTGAAATTTTATTACGCGCTGGGCATCAATATTATAAACAGAAAAATAATAAGGACTCAAGTTGGTGGCGCTGTGTTAATAGAAAAGATGGATGTTCAGCAAGTGTAACTTTGAATTCAAATCGAAGCCATGTATTAAGAGAAAATGCTCACTGCAGTTCTTGTATTCCGAATTTTGAAAAAAATGAAGTGAAAGTAGCCATCGAAAAATGTAAACAAACTATATGTGAAGATCTGAAGCCGATTCCAGCTACATACAGGAAATGTACTAAAAAGCTGAAAGATAATGGTTATGAAATTATTAAAGAATTACCAAATTTTGACAAAGTTAAAAGCAGTTTGTATAGACACAGAAATAGACAACTAGGAATCACAAAATCTCAGCACTCTAACTCTACAGAAATCGTGATTCCTGACCGTTTTAAAGACAATTTATTGTTTGATGAGATTGATGGTGAAAATAGAATGATTGTGTTTGGTTCAAAGAGTGCAATTGCACATTTAAATGACGTCCGTCACTACTTTGCGGACGGAACGTTCAAATGTTGTGCAAAGCCGTTTCTTCAACTATACGTTGTACACGGAGACATAGGAAGTACAGAAACTGGGACAAATATTGTACCATTTTTTTATGCAGTGTTGACAAACAAAGAAGAAACTACATATGAAAGACTGTTTTACAAACTAAAATTTCATTTACCAGAGTGGACAGCCGATATTATTACCTTGGATTTCGAAAAAGCTCCAATAAATGCAATTAAAAAGACATTTCCAAACATAATTGTTAAGGGGTGTTTTGTTCACTTTGGCAGAGCGCTATTAAGAAAGGCAAAATCTCTTGGCTTATTACAACATGAAGAATCTCACTATCACGTCAAACTATGTATGGCTCTGGCACATTTACCAAAAGAAGACATAAACGATGGATGGCTATACGTTATGAGTCAAAGGTAAATTAATTTTGCAGTATTGAAATGAACGCGTTTAGTTCTGGATATTTCTTCTACCGCCATTTTCTACAGCCATTTTTATGCGTTAGAAACTAGGTAATATATGGTTTTTCGTATCATAATCTTCAACGAATTAATTCTGTTACAGTTTTGAAGAAAAAGCTATAACTGAATTCAATGATTACTTTGTGGATCAGTGGTTGGAAAATGAAGATATGATGAATATTTGGTGCTGCTACGCACAAAGACACCGCACTACAAACCTCATGGAATCTTGGAATTGGAGTTTCAATAGTGAAATTGGAAAAAGGCCATCAATTCTTTTATTTTTCGAAACGATATCAGGCAATATTAAACATTATGAAAATCTTCTGAAAAGGTACATATTTTTGTTTCAATGACCTGTATTTTTAGGCGACACATATGATAAAAATTATACATTATTACTTTAATTAATCATAACAATTTTTTACAGCTTTTATAATAATGGAGAAAGTATATCAAAACGAAGAAAAAAATCTATCCAAAATGATATACGAATTAACAATATTCTCGGCGATTACAAAAGTGGAAAAATATCATTGGAAAATTGTTTGAACGAATTATCAAGAATTGCTTGTATCACTTTATAATTTATTTATTGATTTTTAACTTTGTAGTGTAGGTAGTAAATTTTTTATGTTAATATTCCAAATCTGTGATTATATTTTATAGTTGATTTTGTGTGTAATTTTTAATGTTAATGTACCAAATCTGTGATTATTATTTGTTTTTATATTTAAAAGTTGATTTTGCATGTATTTTTTATGTTATTGTACCAAATCTGTGATTATTATTGTTTTTATATTTTATAGTTGATTTAGTATGTATTTTTTTACGTTAACGTACCAAATCAGTGACTGTTTATTTTTATATTTTATAAGTAGTTGATTTCGTATGTATTTTTTTATGTTAATGTACATTAACATAAAAAGATAGTACCAAATCTGTGATTATTGTTTTTTTATATAAGTTGATTTCGCATCTAGATTGACTTATGTTATTAAAAAAATAAAACTTGTCATCGAAATAGTCAAATCGAACTGTGATTTTTCTTAAATTTTTTGAAAGTTATTTGTACACCCCACTTTTTATTTCTGTTTTTAAATATCAATATGTGTAAATGGCATACGTACACATAATCCGACTATTGTACCTGTGATTAAAAATATTTAACAAAATAAATGACAATGTTATCATTAGTTTCGTTTTTCTTTTTTTACTTGACTGTACCCATTTCATCTGAAAGTTTACCAAATGGGATATAACACAAAAAAATATTGAAATGTTTTCGAAATGGGACTAAATGTATGAAATGTATAATGTTTACCAAACGCAACTTTTTAGTAGGTACAGTTTGAGGTTTACGAAATGGGAAGTTTACCAAATGGGAAGTAGCCAAATCATCAAATGACTTCTTCCGCTCTGGGCGGAGCAGGAGGGAGTGTCAGACTTTTACTGACTAAAACCCATCCATGTTCCTTCATTGCCCTTTGTGTTCCGGGGCCACGGTATCTTTTTCGAACAGTCCCGCAACCCCGGTCGTTGTCGCCCCTGAGTTACGCTTCACCCGCTCAACCTTCGTTCCACTACGGAGGTCACCGGCTCGATTCGCTCGCCACCTCCCACCCTTCGCTCCACTCGGTCTCGCAGGTTTGCTCCACTCAGGACCTACCTACCACCGGAAAGCTATCCTGACCTTGTCCCTAACCTACGGGAGCTCGCTCGCCCTTCGCTTTACCGGTACCACCACCGGACAGGTTTCGACGCCTACTATAATATTTGTTCAAACACCCAATGGCTATCTCTAACCATTATGAAGTTACGGCCCTTTCAATTTTAGGGGAGGGTGGAAATAGCGTTGAAATTTGCGCCCCTCAATAATAAGTAAAGCAAAAATCAAAAAGCCGCTACATGCCCTAGTTTCCGAGATACGATTGGGGGAATGATGAAGGGGGAGAGAATGGGGAGTTTTGAAAAATGATTTTGACCAACTCTAGGCTCTTTCTTATGTATCTGCAAAAAAAATGTTCCAAGTCTCTCAACTTCCGAGATCCGCCTAAAGTGGGGAGAAGGGGGACAATTGGGTCAACTTTTGAAAACTGGTTTTTACTTTTCCGAGCCTCCTCTATACGAATCTGAAAAAAAAAATGTTCCAAGTCTCTTGGTTTCCGAGATACGATAGGGGGGGAGGGGGAGGAAGGGGGGTGAAAAGGAGAGGTTTGGCACTTTTTCCATACTCGCGGGAGTTACTTGTTTACGAATCTGTCAAAATATACCCACCTCCCCATCCACCATCTGGGAGAACAATAAATGTCAGTGAGTGGTATTCGAGCTATAAATATTATGATTTAAGGGGCTCCCCCATGGCACACTAGCGCCACTTTAGTAAAAAAATCAGAACTCGTTAAATACACAAAAAATATAAAATCTGATTGACAAAATCAATGCTTTAGAGTTCTAGATTATTGACGTCTATTTAATTCATTAATATATACTTCACTGTAGCTACAGTTAGAAAAATTGCTAAAAACGGCCGTTTTTTTTCCATTTTGTATCTATAACGGCAGCGAGCTATGTTTCAATGAGTTAAGCAGACGTAAATAATTTAGAAGACCAAATGATTGATTTTGTCAATCAGATTTTGTATTAATTGTGTATTTAACGAGTTCTGATTTTTTTACTAAAGTGGCGCTAGTGTGCATGGGGGAGCCCCTTAAGTAGACTAATAAGCCATTATTATGCCTTTACTTGTATGATAATTATTTTTATACTTCTGGTAAGTTAAAACCCACCAAAAACATTCTGTAAAAAACTAGCCAAGTCTCGATGAAGCTGCTTGTTTATCTCTAAAAAGTAATGAAATCTAGACAAAGTCGTGCCAAGTCTAAGGTTCCTTACTGCAATTTCTTTTTTATTATAGTTAATGTTGTGACTTGGCCGTACACGTTACACGTATGATTACCAAAAACCAATCCATTGGTATGATCTCAGATTAATCAGTAATCCGTCACTAATCATAAAATTCCTAACCTATTCAAATCTTCGAATTGTTCTAACAACAACCTGATATTTAACCTTAGCAAACCTCAAGAAATAATAAGCGAAATCAACGAATGCAAATAATCCCTCCAAATCCTTAGCAAATGTTTTCAAGTGCAGTAGAAGAATGTCGTAAACGACTGTAACGCGGCCGGTTGCCACTTCGCCATATAAGGTTATCGGAAAAACAAACGTAAGCGCGTTTTAAAATACAGTCAACGCTATCTAGCGACGTGTGCGGTAATCACCGCCACTCTTAGTCCAATGCATTATATTTTGACCAAATTTTGAGCGAAATTAATATTTTAGTATAATTTGTTTACTTAATTTGTGTAATGTTCGAGTAGAATAAAGTTAATCGTTTGACTAATTCTTCTTGTAAACTTGTAAGTATAAGTATAAAAGCCAGTGTAGTCTTATCCAGAGTTTTCCTTTAATTTTATTTATATGCGTATTAAAAGCAGAAGGGGAGGCATTCGCCCAGCAGTGGGACGCCATAGGCTAGATTAAATTAGATTAGAAGTTGTGTCCAACTACGCTGGATTTTTGCAATGACAGTCGATTTTTTTATGTACCATTAGTAGAAGGGTGCATTACCATATCTCTAATACAGCTGAGACCAGCTGAGGGTTCTTCATCAGATACTTCAGACCTTCGATTTTTGACATCAAATGAAGCGGCCCACCAAGTTGAATATTTTTTGTAAAGGCGGTATGTCGATCTCTAATAGTTTGGTTGGGCTCTTGTGTTTTCTAATCAGGGTCACCAGGTACTCCAGATCTTCGATTATCCTAGTTTTATAGGTTTTCCTTTATGTGGCCATTAAACCTCTAAGTCTGTACCAAATTTCAGCTCTCTGAGTTTATGGGAAGTACTAGTTCTATTCTGATGATCATGAGTGAGTGAGTGAGTGTCATAAATGCGAAACTTTGCTTTCGCCTAACTTCGGAACTAAATGACCTACAGACTTGACATTTTGGATTTTAAGTATGTGATTATAGCTTACTGGATGACGAATTTCTGCGTTCTGGTCTTATCCAGAGGTTCTCAAATAGGGGCCTGAAAATGCGGCGAAATGGTTCCAGTAAAGGATGGTACGGCAGTGTTTGCTTCGCGCTCGACTTGGCGGGGGCACTGCCGTGCCCCCCGATTACTAGAAATGGATGTGTTTAGTAGTTTTATAATTTTGTGTACACCATTTAGCCCATATAGCCCATATAGCCTAGTTTTTAGCTATCATCTCGCATTTCTTCTCGCTTTCGGGAATATGTTCGAGTTTAAATCGAACACCAAGCGAAAATGCATAATTGCTTCGAACGCAAGTATGCACATTCGCTCGTTAACCAAAATGTGGGCCAGTTCGTGTTCAGATCTCATTAGAGACACCGCGTACTCAAAAACCATTAAGTACCATTACCATTGTCTTGTAATTAAGTGTTGCAGTGATTTAATATATAGCTATTTCTCTTACAATTCGAGACTTTAACTTTTACCATAAACCATATCCTATTAATACGAGAAAGGAGTGTTATTTATTTATTTATTTATTTATTTAAACTTCATGTACAATAGTGGTACATAGGCGGACTTAATGCCACAAGGTCAATGGTAATGGTTAGGTCACCATAACGCCAAGCATTACCCTCTTACATCGAACATATTATGTACCATATGCACATAAGGCACAAAAATATGTCACTGCGATTAGAGTATACAAAATATCGAAATAAAACAAATAAAGCTGTTAATGTTGCTAGAAATGCACACACAGGTGCCAAGAGTTGGAAAACTGTAACGGAGATATGAGAAAAGTGTGGGAGTGTGCGAACAAGTAGCTTGGTAGAAAATGTTTATTGTTAATGACGTGATTCAAAAGTATTTTGTAAGCAGTAAAGAGAAACTGGAAAGCGTATGTAATAATTGTTATAATTTTACTAATGAAACTGGTTTTCTAAAACAGAACCATTTATGTGACCATTTGTTTTATGAAAGACTAGCTTCTGCCCGCGACTTCATACGCGGATCCTGTTGCTTATGCCAGCGACAACGGGGTCATCAAAATCGAAAACGTTCCAGATCTTTCATTTTTGTAAGTCAACCAGAAATGCCCATCAGAGTAAACAACTTTTGCTAAGACATCATTCCTATATATGTTATAGTGTCGCTGGGCTTTGGAGTTCCACAACAGGTGTACCAGATCTTCAAATTTATTCTCATAGTAGAAAATGCTCTTCACGTGGAATATTTTTTGCTATGGCACCATTTTTATATCTCTTATACTTTAGCTGGTCTGTTGCGGTTCTGCATCAGGTGTTCCATTTTCCAAAATAAATTATAGCCTATATGTTACCCAGACTTAATACCTATACAACAAAAAACTTTTCTTCCCGTAATTCCGGACCGGATCCCAAGTGTACACTGAATTAACAATAATATTGCAAATAACTTTAAAAAATAATATTTATAGACTATAGCTGTACCCGTGGCTTTGCCCACGTATCGCATAAGTATTTTTTTTATTCTATTTTTATTTTAATAATAGTTAGTCATAGTTTGTTGATTTACAGAAATACTTAAAAGACGCGTCCCATACTATACTATAGCTTAGATCCCTCAAAAACTATTTGGCTTAGTAAACTCAAAATTTGAAAGTTATGTAGTTAATTTACTGGTAAGAGACGTCAGGTTAATATAGTAAGGAAATTTAGGAGAAGTCGAATTACAGAAGTGTTATAATTTACTGTAACACTTCTTGTAGCATTACGCTACATAAGATCTCTTTTCGTTTTAAGAATAAGTACTTATACCTTGCTTATAATTTCTTTTTCTGTTTGGCATTGTTATTAATACATTACGACATGCAGACATCAATGATACATCATCATATGGAGCCTTCGGGGTATCAATAGAGGGCGAAATAGCCCTCTGTCACTGGGTTAAATCCTAAAGCAAAATGAAAAGAAACGATAAGAAAAAAGAACACAAACCAGGAACAAAAGATTAAAAAGAAGCAGGCAACCAAAATTCACGAAATAAATACGATTACGTACCCGAATAAATAATAGGATAAAATTTTCAACCAAGATGGATCAAAGGTAGAAAACACAATGAAAAATTAAACCCGTTGAACATCCGACAGCATAAAATTTTAAATATATTAATAAAAAAAAATCTCTTAGTCCTTCAAATCGTGTCCCATAGGCGAATGACAAGACGAATTCACCAGGGGTCTTATGTAGCGTATCGCTACAGTATCCTTTACCCAGCAAAAAAAAATTATCTCCCATGAAGACAGCAAAACAAAACGTAAACAACCCTAACTAATTAACAAGAAAAAGAAAATGACAACCCTATTGAAATACATAAAGGTGACAACCCTAACGAAATAGAAAGGTGGAATTGTAAACCTTCAAGAAGTTCTATACTTGTTATACTAGAGAATAAATTGAAGAAGAAATAATATTTTTGAAGAATAAATAACTAGAAATATAGGTGAAATAATAAATAAAAAGAATTAATTAACTATGATCTAACTAATTGATGAATAAATTAACTTAATATATATATATGTAGGAACGGAATGTTATGATAGATGAGTGGAATGAATCGTAAAGATGAATGACAGATGTGAAGCATGTTGAATGAGAGAGATGAAAGTATGAAATAGTCTAGGAGTGAGAGAGAAAGCAAGTGAGTGTTAAATAAGGTAAAAGGAAGGGAACGGGAATTGGAGGAGAAATAAGTCGAAGACGTTAGCTACAAAGACGATTAAAATAAAATTCAAGATTACTAAAGAAATCAGCGCTTTTATTTGGCCCACATCGAACAAATCCCACATATTTTTGGGAGCTCGTCCGGGATTGTTCGATATTTCCAGTTTGCTGGGCCAAAGCACGGAAAAGACGGGGGCAGAAAAAAACTGACACCACGACGCGACGTGGAGCGGCCGGGGACTTTTGCTCTAGCGAAACGACGGAAAAGACGATAGAAGACGGTAACAGTAGTTACAAAAGACGAGGCAAAGACGAAATATGGGTGGACACGGAAGGGATCGCCGACAAAGCCGTCAAGCGGACTATGACGAAGACGACCGTGCGGCAGCTGCATCGACGAGACAACCGTTCTGCCGAGATCAGGGTATATTCCAGACCGAGAACTTGGTGGCAAAATTCAGCGGGCAAGATAAATCGTATTCGGTGGCAAAGTGGGTGACTGACATTGACGATAACGCTGAAATATTTCAATGGACGCTACTACAGACTCTGATAGTCGCTAGAAGATCTCTGACGGGAACTGCAGCCCTGTGGCTAAAATCTGAAAAACCATTCAAAAGTTGGGACGAGCTGAAGGCGGGTTTGCTGAAAGAATTTCCCGATTCGATAGATAGCAAAACCATACATGAAATGATGGCCGCTAGAAAGAAGAAGAAAGACGAACGTTGTTTAGACTACTTGTTAGTTATGAAAGAAATGGGAAAGCGCGGCAAAATGGCTGATTATGTCGCCATAAAGTACATTATAGACGGCATAATTGATTCAGAAGTGAATAAAATGGTGTTATATGGTGCTACTACGTACACGGAGCTCAAGGAAAAAATCAAAATATACGAAACAATTAAAGAAAAGATGGGCGCAAGTTACGTCCGAAGTAAGAAGCCTGAGAGTAGTGAGAGTAGTGCTGGTACGAATAAAAAGAGGTGCTACAGTTCTGGAGAAAGAAATCACCAATCATCACAGTGTCCTTTTATAGAGAAAGGTCTGAAATGTTTTAAGTGCAACGAATTTGGGCATATCTCGACGCAATGTAAACAAAGCGGAAACATTCGGTCAAGAACGAGCGAAAAGAACGAGGAACGAGAATGGCGTAGTGATAAAGTAAAACCGAACTCTTCCGAAGATAGACGAGCGATGTGTGTGGCTGACTTCACTCCGAGCATTTACGAGGTTGGCAACGACGATTACGGCAGCCATGACAGCTCATTTGAGAGACGTACCCACATTAGCGACAAGATGGCGAATGCAGTGGGAACTGACGCTAACTTCACGGATGCTTACGACGAAATAAAGACGCCGGCGCAGATACGTTTTGAAAATGCCTGCAAGACGATATTTATCAATAAGTGCGAAGTGACTGCGTTAATTGACTCGGGAAGTGAACTGAACTTAATGTGTACCGAGCTTTACGTACATTTAGGATCTCCGGAGTGTGCGGAAACCGCTACGAATCTAGTAGGCTTGGGAGGCAGTATAGTGTCGACGAAAAAGTTAACTGCTTCTGTATTGTTAGACGGACACGATTACAATGCTACATTTTATGTTGTTCCAAGGCATGCTATGCCGTGTAGTGTTATATGTTATCAGTATAGAGACTTGTTCTATGCAGAAGACTTACTACTCACTTTTACACACACTGTTAAACAGGAGCTCAGATTAAGCGATAATTCACCAGTTTTCGTACGTAGTTACAGACAAGCTCTTCAACAACGCGAAGAAATTTGTAAGCAAGTAGATAAGCTTCTTCAGCAAGGTATCGTGCGAGAGAGTATATCTACTTGGTCATGTCCCGTGCATATCGTACCCAAAAAGCCCGATTCCGCAGGCAACGTCAAATGGAGACTTGTAATTGATTACAGACGACTCAACGATCGTATCATTGAAGATAAATACCCCTTTACCAAACATACACGACATACTAGATAGATTAGGACGAGCACAATACTTCACAACCCTAGACCTTGCTAGCGGTTATCACCAAGTGGAAATGCACCCTAACGATATTGAAAAAACCGCATTCACCAATAAACGAGGTCATTTTCGTTCCTTAGAATGCTTTTCGGACTCAACAATGCACCAAGCACGTTTCAAAGACTTATGGATCATATATTAAGAGGCATAGATAATGTTTACACCTACTTAGATCACGTTATAATAATATCTACGTCATTGCAGCAGCACACGGAAAAATTAAAGCAAGTATTCGATCGATTCAAAACGCATAATTTATAGATCCAGTTAGACAAATCACAGTTCCTACAAAAACAGGTTAACTTCTTAGGACACGAACTAACAGATGAAGGGTTGAAATCAAACAAAGACAAGATAAAAACCGTACTTAACTTCCATATATGTCTCAGAAGGAAATAAAACCCTTCCTAGGTTTAGTCGGATACTACAGAAAATTCATAAAAGATTTCGCTAGACTTACGAAAGCAATGACCCTTTGCCTTAAGAAAAACAGTAGAGTCATACACTCCCCGGATTTCTTAGAAGCTTTCAATAAGTGTAAACAAATTTTAACTAACGCCCCATTACTACAGTACCCGAATTTTGATGAGCCCTTCATCCTCACCACTGATGCTTCAGATGTAGCATTAGCATCCCAAGGAACAGTAGGATCTGACAAACCAGTGGCATTTACATCCCGGACACTATCAGATACCGACTCCCGTTACTCTACAATAGAAAAGGAGCTTCTCGCCATAGTATGGGCAATTTAATACTTCAGACCCTATCTTTACGGTAGAAAGTTTATCATCTACACAGACCATAGGCCTCTCATCTGGCTAATGTCGTTAAAAGATCCTAACTCTAAATTAACTAGATGGCGTTTAAAACTTTCGGAATATGATTATAAGGTTGTATACAAGAAGGGTCGTCAAAATACTAACGCAGACGCTCTATCACGTGTTAAATTTTTTCATGGCAGTATGAACTCCCTAGCTGTTAATTTAAATGATAACGAAGATGATGAGATAATTAATAGAATATTCGAAAATTCACGTAGGGAAGCCGAATATCAAATAGACACAGTAGCGCCCTATTATGTATTTACTAATTAAGAAAATCGTTTCATAGTAGACTCAATATTTTAATAATTCTAAGTCGCTGTGACAACCAGATGACAATGACAATGTAAAAAAGAAATATATAAGAGAATGAATGAGTAATAATGAGAATAAGTTGAACCAAAGAGGCCACATATATAACACCTCCGTCCCAAATCGTCTAGTTGTTAAGTTCCGAAGGTGAAGGTGTAATGTACCCAGCATTTGATCAACATGTCTTTTGCAAATCTGACCAGAAACACACTCTATTTGATAGTGCAATTGGCCCAATATCCTTAGAACGGTTCCGAATTCCCATTTAATTTGGTCGTTTGTGTAGCTGCGTATTAACACTCTCTGCCCAACAGTAAACGAGCGTACCCTTTCCTCATAAGCCGGCGGACGTGTTTCGTCCCTCGTCCTCGCCTTGAAATGAACACTTGAGGGGCCAGTTCCCGCTTCGTTGGAAGACGGGGAAGCTGGTCCTCATTCGGAAGCCGGGGCGCCCTGCGGACTCTCCATCCGCATACCGGCCCACAGTGTTGCTCGACGAGGTGGGCAAGCTCTTTGAAAGAGTCATTGCAAACCGCCTCGCCGAGCACCTTGCGGGGACGGGGCCGGATCTTGCGGAACACCAATTTGGTTTCCGCAAGGGGTGCTCTACGGTGGACGCCATCATGCGCGTGAGAGCCCTCACGATGGGGGATGCGGTGTCCCGGGGTGGGGTTGTCTTGGCGGTGTCTCTCGACATCGCCAATGCCTTCAACACCATGCCCTGGAGCTGCATTAGGGAGGCACTCCGGTATCACCGGGTGCCGACCTACCTTCGTCGTGTGGTCGGGCACTACCTGACGGATAGAGCCGTCATCTACCCCGGTCGTAGCGGAGAATGGAACCGGCGAGAGATGTCGTGCGGCGTTCCAATAGGCGTTACAATTAGGTTATTTGCTACTGTATCTACCGGAAATCTTGATAGATAATCTGCATTGCTATGATCATCCGATGTTCTGTATTCAATAGTGTAGTCAAAACCAGATAGAAAATGTGCATAGTGAAAGAGCCTCATTGTGCTCATCGCCGGTAAAGTTTTCTGTGGATTGAAAATCGTAGTTAACGGTTTATGGTCTGTAATAAGTATGAATTTTCTTCCGTAGCAGTAGTGAAAAAAATTTCTTTAATCCCCAGAATAAGGACGTCGCTTCTTTGTCTATCTGGCTGTATTTTTTTTCACTACTCGTCAATGAACGTGATGCAAAAGCAATAGGCCGATCCGATCCGTCCGATAATCGATGCGATAGAACTGCTCCAAGTCCAAAAGGTGAAGCATCTGTAGCGAGAACCAAGGGTTTCTCTGGGTCAAAATGCATTAAAACTCTGTCACTGAGGATTTCCTGTTTAATTTTCTTGAAACTCTCATTACATTTGTGCGTCCATTCGTATTTAATGTCCTTTTTGAGTAAGTTATTAAGAGGGCTGGATATTGAAGCTAAATTCGGTATGAACTTATTGTAATAATTTGCCATTCCTAGAAATGTCCGCAGTTCGTTGATGTTGCTGGGACGTTTTGTATCCAGAATAGCGTTCACCTTATTTCTATTTTTGTGCAGTCCATTTTTATCAATGGTATGACCCAAGTATTCGATTCTCTCTTGAAAAAAATGACATTTATCTTTATTGAGTTTAAAAATTTTTTCTTGCAATTTTTGTAATACCAAACGTAGTCTTGAAAGAAGTTGTTCTTCTGAATGTCCTTGAATAATTAGGTCATCGAAAAAGCACTTCACCCCAGCTACTCCTTGGAGCAAACGATCCATAAATTTTTGCCATAAATTCGGGGCAACTTTGACGCCAAACATAAGTCTATTTACTTTGAACGTACCCTTATGGGTACTTAATGTTTGCATTATAGCGCTCTCCTCGTCCATCATCATGTTTAGATAAGCTTGACTGATATCAAGTGTACAAAATATTTGACCTCCGTTAATCTCTACCAGAATGTCCTCTATGATCGGAATAGGGTATTGTTCATCCCTTATAACTTTATTTAAGGTGACTTTATAATCCGCGCATAGGCGTATACTGCCATTTGGTTTGACAATAGGAACCACTGGTGTTCCCCACTCAGAGCTATCAACCTTTGTAATTACTCCTTGTTCGCAGAGTCGCACTATTTCATCATCAACTTTATTTTTAAGAACATATGGTATACGCCTTGGCTTAACAAAAATTGGTGACACTTCTTCCTTTAGGGTCAAATGAGCTTTGTAATCAGGTATGCACCCAAGGGACCCATCAAATACCGTTGAGTATTCAGAGAGTAGCCTATCCAGTTGTGGATGTTCTTTAGCGTTAACTGCGTTTATATTTGCCAGATCCAAATTGATTGCTCGTATCCATGCTCGACCGAAGATAGGGTCAACATCTTGTTTGATAATATATAATTTTCCCTTATTTACACGTAACGTAGGCTACTCCAAGAGGTGCGAAGATTTCACCCGTATAATATGTTCTCATCGTGATATTAGTTTTATAAATTTTGCATGCAGTGTCCAATGTTTTAAAATCTTTATAAGATATAGATGACAGAGCAGCTCCTGTATCTACTTCCATTTTCAGTTTTGAGTCATTGATGCGTACATTTATCATAAATTTGTCTGTGTTGTTAGATCGTATTAAATTCATATCCCAAGGTGTGTCATCGACTGTATCTGAAAAGTTGTCCGTGTCCTGCACCTCCACGTGCTCAGGCTCCAGTTGGTTGTTCCCAGGTGTTGATTGTAAGCAAACGCGAGCAAGGTGACCTACTCGTTTGCACTTGTTGCAAGTATCCTTGATGCTCCGACATTTGCTAGCTAGATGTTCTTTGCTTCCACAACGAAAGCATTTCCCTCGTAAGTCCTTAATCGTTAAAGGTTTATTCTCTGGTCGTTGATTGCGGTGTTTGAGGTCAGCTTGAACAGTTTTCACATGTAGAAAACCTTGGTTTGACGAGTGAGCTGGTGACATATAGCTGCTGTCAGATTTTGCTAGTTCAATCGTGGTTGCTTTATTTAATAAGTCAGAAAAATCGGTCACCATTGTTTCCTGTAATATTTTGGTTTTAATATCTGTGTCATTTAATCCTCTTATAAATTGTAAGGTAAGAAAATTATCACAGATCGACTTTTTACAGTTATTGCACTTGAACTCACAATCTTGAGCTAAATGTTTCAAATCTGAGGAGTATGACATGATTGTCTCATCAAAGGTTTGATATCGCGAAATAAATTTATGTTGACGAGCCCAAATGCTCGGTTTTGGATTTATATAATGTTGTAATATTTGAACCAAGCTGCCGAATTCTAGTTCACAAGGATCGTTTGGTGCGCACAAGTCGTAAGCTTTCTGGTGTAATTCTGGTGGCAATAAACTAAGCAGCGTGAGGGTCTGGATTTGTAAATTGTGACAATTATTTAGCTTCATGTAGGTTTTTAATCTCTGAACAAAATTATTGAAACTTTCTCTGTCCTGTAACGGTTGGAAATTAATTCTTGGTGTCGTTTCCGGTGTGCTTACACGTGAAGCTGTGACGTAAGTCGCCGGTGTGTTCGGTGATGTAGGGCGTAAGCCATGCAGCTTTAACTTTAATTGTAATATGTACTCTTCTGTAGAATGCCGCTGTTCAATTTCAGCTTCCGCATCATGCGTTTGTAATAATTCAATTTCATTTTGTACTTTTTCAAATTTTTGTTCATAATTTGTAAGACTTGTCAAACGTGAACTTACTTCGTAATCCGAAGGGTTTTGTAAATTTGCAAGTGTATGTTCAAACTTGGTCAGCTGGCCGCGTATATTTGCGCGCAGGCGAGTACGTCGCGCCAGTTCTGCCTCCATCGTCGCCAATATTATGTATTTACTAATTACGAAAATCGTTTCATAGTAGAATCAATATTTTAATCATTCTAAGTCGCTGTGACAACCAGATGACAATGACAATGTAAATAAGAAATATATAAGAGAATGAATGAAGTTGAACCAAAGAGGCCACATATATAACACGCCCAATGAAAATATACAATCACAAAACCCAAGCATTCCCGAATCTCACATAGGTACAGATAGTATGAGTATAGTGTCAGCCGAATCTGAATTAGGGTCTACGAGACATACACAGCCTGACAATGAAACTAGAGGCATACCCATAATTACGGGTGCTATTGACAGGCAGCTGAAACAGTTCCACGTTAGGTCAACGCCCGGATCTACGTATAGTTTAGATAACAGATCCACTAACTCTAAAGTAGTTATAAAAGACGTTTTTATCCCAGTAAATAATACAGAGTCTGAGATAATTAGATTCCTTAAAGAACACACAATCGCTGACCGTGTATTTCATTGTTACTTTCATAATGAAGAACTATACCATGCCTTTTCTAGAGTTTACACAACAATATTTAACGACAGAGGCCCTAAGCTACTTAAATGCACAACACGCGTAACTCTAGTAGAAAATCGGTTAATTTTATTCTCGAAATCTCCTCAATTACTCCAAAAACATATGACCTTATCCACCTTTATTCAATCCCTAATAAAAATAACCTTACTATCATCCCTAAATCCAAATACCTAGCACTTGGTAACGATGAGTACGCTTACCTGGAAGAAGACTGCCAGCCACTGACCGACAGCACCCAGCTCTGCAAGCTCCTCGACACCAGAAGAATCGAAGACACAGATGACTGCCTAATATCACTTATTCAGCATCGCCCAGCTAACTGTACTCACGCAAAGATGAACTTAAGAAGAGGAAAAATTCAGAAGATTCTAGACAACACCTGGCTACTAGTCCTCAGAGAAGACGTAGTCACCAAAACACAATGCAACACCAAGACAGACTACAAGAAGCTATCTGGAATTCATCTCGTTACACTAACAGAAGACTGCCAGATGAACATCATAAACAAGACACTGCGATCACACACTGATACGGTCGTCATCAACGAAGTCATACCGTTACCTGAGCAGCATCAAGTCCCAGAACAATCAATACAATACGAACTCCAATTAGAACACATCTCACTAAACAGCATCCATGAACTGATCAAAAGGGCAGGCGACATATCCATGCCGGAAGAAGATAATTGGACAATCATAGCAGCCACACCTAGCTGGAGTACAATCATCCTGTATATCCTACTGGTCGCTGCAGCATCTTGGAAGCTGTATCAATGGAGAACTAAGAACACCCCGGAAGACACCAAGGGCAGTGCGGACGCCGCCAAAAGCAAGAGTTGCTTCTATCTTATGGAGGGAGGAGTTAACTCATCGTAACACGCATTTACGCTGAGCTTGCAGTCACCGTCAACATGCACCGTATTGCAACTCTGCATTTATCGGAAATTCAATAGAATTATTTTTCTTTTGCATTGTATTCAGTCTTGCATCAGCCACCGGCTTAATATCCTGTATTTTGATATTAAATTAATATTGTAATAAATAAATATTTTTTTAACTAAAATCCCGACCGCCAAAACATAATTGGTGTTATCAAGATTTTTTTATTTAATAACCCTACATTCTGTGTAAACAACGTTCGTTGTTTTTCCCTCGGTCTCATTCAATAATATATACAGCGAGTCAGGACTGGTGACGCAGGAGCAAGCCACGTATAGTTGTCCGTGTGAGAAGCAGCTCGTCCTGAGGTTGACACCCGTAGCCTTCAATGTCTGCCCCTGCGACTTATTTATTGTCATGGCGAAGCACACGCTCACAGGAAACTGCACGCGCTTGAATTGAAAGGGGTAATTGTGGGGAATCAGTGGTATACGTGGTATAAACACGGTTTCGCCGACACCACAACCCGTTAGAATTTCCGCCTCAATGATATTTCTCTGCAGCGAGACGACTTTGAGTCGGGTCCCATTGCACAGTTTCGGCGGAGTGAGATTCCGAAGAAGCATAATTGGGACACCGACCTTTAGCTTAAGAGCGGCCAACCCGCCATACTTTTCGCGATAATTTTGACAAATCAGATAAGTACTATTTAATGACTAAATGAATTATTATAAAATAACGCATATGAGGTATAGTGCAAACTCAGCATACATGATACAGTTATAAAGGAGTGTACTTACTTACTAAAGTAAAGGAGCATACATATTATATTCATACACTTCACCTCACGGGGAAAGCGAAAAAAAAAAATTGATTAAATTCTTTTTTTTTATACTTTTTTTTTCAAATTATTATTAGCTACTTATTTAAAATTAATACATGTCTAGTTATTAGTGTATTACAGCTATAGTTACTTATTTCAAATTTTATGATCTACCTATTTATCCTTATCATTATACATTGCAATGTTATCTTAAATTTATTCTCAGCTATATCCCACAGCAACCTGTACAGTCGACGAACTCACGCCTAGAGGACACTACAAGTCTTATAAAATTGGAATTCCTGTTCCGTTCTTTGAGAAGATTTTTTCGGTCGATGTCTGGCCAGTAAATGCCCAAATTAAGCTCTGGTTTCCCTATATACGTCGTTATAAATATAAGAAGCAGGAATTAACACAAACTCAGCATACTTTTCGTGGCTCAGGCCACCCACAGTAAACCTATCAAAACAACAACAATCGACATCTTTTATCAAAATGTTCGCGGATTAAGGACAAAACTCATGATGTGGAGAACCAATTTACTATTATGAAAAAAAAAATATGAAAATGAAAAAGCGTTTATTCGTGGTGACATCTTATTAATACATAAAATGTTACTTCTGCCAAACTGTAAAGCAGTTTGTTGGCAGATGTAGCTCCCATATAACACATTCTGCTTTAATGTTACCACTACTCTAGGTAATTTTCCATCAATATAACGAACTAATAAACTACGTTAACTAAAACTAAACAATAATATTTTACAATAGCACAAAAAGGCTGACCAGTAGTGAATTGAAATTGAAATGCCACAAAAATTTAAAATGCTAATAAATAAATAAAATTAATTAAACTTTATTTTAGACTAAAGTCCATAGTTTTGTTAGTATTTTAGTAACAATAATGCTTATGAATTAGGTTAGTATTGTTAGTATCTTAACAATAAACCTTTAACATAGATAGGTATACCTATATTTGTTAGTAACAATGAAAACTTATAAACTATGTTAGTAATATTTACTCTAAACAAACAAATAACATCCTCAACCGCGCAGTGGCATCTCAATTCACACTGGCGAGCCGCTAACAAAAGCTAGTACTTATGACAGTTTATGCATCTCCATTTATGAGGCTTTGACAAAAAGTGTTAAAAAGAAACTTCTCCATCTTATTTTTGAAGGACATTTTTGTGGTACAGCTACTTTCTAAATCGACTGGTATGTCATTAAAAATGGTTGGGACTAAGCATTTCCTACATCTTTGTCCATAGTAGTTAGTACAAGTGGGTACTACAAATCTTCTAATGTTTTTATTCCTTTGAGGTCTTATGTTTAATGTCTTGATTTTAAACTCATCCTTGCAATAATTTTCTAAGGCCAATAACAACACCACCTTACGATGAACCGGCAACATCTTACATTCTAAGAATAATTCTTCGTAATCACTACTTTTACAACGTTTTTTTGTGTTTTCATTAACTAATAATTTCATAAATCTGATTTGTAAACATTTTATTTTATCTAAATAAGTTTTAAATGTATTCCCATAGCATGCCAGTCCATACGAAAGTAGCGAGTCCACCAGCGCATAGTAGACCGTGAACAAAGTGGCCCTATCCAGTACAAAACTAAGGTGGTGGAACTTTACAAGCACTAATCTGAGTTTGTCACAGAGGTGTGTTATGTGTGTTTTCCACGAGAAGCTGTTATCTATAACTAAACCCAAGTACTTGTAATCCTCCACCACCTCAATATATGCACACGCACAATTCGTCTCGCCGTCATAATTGTGCAGGCACTCATAGCTATGCCCTACCACGCGCGGCGGACGTCCACAGCTTTTAAAATAAGGTGACCGTATACGCATACACTTTGTTTTATTTATGTTTATTATGATCCCATTATCATGAGCCTATTTAATTATATTAGTGAAATCCTCCTGGATATTCCTTTCAATTATTCTTATTATTCTTTATTCTTTCTTTATTATTCTTATTATTCTTTATCTGCATACACTAAACAAGTATCATCAGCATACATAGATATGCGACAGTTTCGTACCACATTGCACATGCTGTTGACATGCATGATGTATCCGACGGGACCAAACACGGAACCGGTTGGCACACCGCATGTGACGTATCTGGGCTCTCCAACGACGCCGTCAATGACAGTTCGAAGCGCCCGGTCTGTAAGGTAGGAACGGAACCACCTGTTAAGTGGCCCCGCGATGCCACATTCCTCCATGGCTTGAAGCAGCTGGTGGTGTTCCAGGGTATCAAATGCTTTTTTGAAATCAATGTAGACCACCACCACCTGCTTCCTTTGATCTAAACATTCATTGACGTCGTCCGCAAATTGTGCCAAAGCCGTTGCCGTGCTCCGTCCACGTCGGAAACCGTGTTGCGCATTTGACATTACATTGTTCTTCTCCAGGAAGGCACTAACCTGGTTCACAATGAACTTTTCCACAATTTTATTTATTACAGACAGTATGGCTATTGGCCTGTAATTTGAGTAATCACTGTGCATACCTTGTTTAAATATAGGTCTAATTAATGCTGCTTTTAACTGATCGGGATATAAACCATTTTCAACACATAAGTTAATGAATAAAGCTATAACGGGGCTAAGCTTTGATTTCAACAATTTTATTTCCTTTACTCTAATTTTATCTATACCTTCAGACATCACTACTGAGCATATTTATTATTTTATCTACATCCTTTGGGTAAGCTTTTTGAAACCGTAATGACATAATACTGTTATTGATATAGCTAGACCTGTCTACAAACTTATGACTACAGATATGTTTTAAATCTAGAATTTCTTTGGTAAATGTTGTAGAGAATTTATTACAAATATTAATTGTTCTTTCCGTCTTTCCGAGATATTTTAAGATAACAGAATCTACACTTTTTTTCTCTTTTCCTATCCATGAGTTAATTTTAGCCCAAATTTTCCTAATATTTTTGTTACACTTTTTTATTTCTTCCTGACGGTATTTATTTTTCGCTTTATTAATACATTTATTTACCCTATTTCTGTATCTAGTATACTGAATCCGCAAGTTCATATCTTTCGGTTTACTTTTCCAATATCTAAATAGCTTGTCCCTGGTACTAATCATGTTTTTAAGTTGTTTTGTAATCCAGAGTTTACTTTTTCGCTTATTACAAACAGATACTTGGATTTTAGCCTCATCATAAACATTAGAGAATATTAAACAAAGTCTGTTATATAAGTCTAATGGGCATTTACAATTCAAAAGCTCTGAGCACGATACATCTTCAAGCCTTTCTATTACCTTATTATCACATATAACAGTCCTAGGAGAATGCACACAACTTGATGGATAACTGTTCGATTCCGAGTTACTAGCCACGCACACACCGATAAAATAGTGATCCGACAACTTACACGTTAACACATACGCAGATATCGCACGTTGAGTTCGAACCCACACATGATCGATGCACGACCGTGTCACTTTTTCTCCGTACACCTCCTCTCGCGTTACATCACTTATGGCACATTCCATCCCAATTTCGCTCATATTGTTTGTGTATTTACTAATCGCACTGGAACCGGTTTTGCGCAATAGATCGATGTTCGTGTCACCGATCAATATCACCTCACAGCCCGCCGGAATCTCGGACAGTAACTTGTGTACTTCATCAATAAATCCATGTTTATTTGTCATTGGTGGCCTGTAGATAACCACAATATGAATAATTCTCATTTCGTCTTGAAAAAGCTGCCCATGTATCACCTCATAATAATTAGATTTAATTATGTTTGCAGTAAAATTTAGTTTGTTGTTTACATATAACAATATCCCTCCTCCTCTTCTAGTTTCTCTTGTACTTATGTATGTGTCATATCCTTCTATATTGTATAAAGATAATTCTTGTTGCCTTATATTAATCTCTGTTAGTGCTATTATATCCAGTTTCTCCTGGCAATTATTTATTAAGACAAGTAATTCACTGAAATTCTTTCTTAGCGATCTTATGTTTACATGAATAATACTCAGATTATTATCTGATTTTAATAATTCTTGTTGCCAGCTATCTAAACATGTGTACTTATTGTATTTAACATTAGAGTTGACGTATGATGACTGCTCGTCGAAATCGAATAAATGAGTATCCAGTATTTAATAACATTGTACATTGGACACGTCACTTATTTGCTACGTGTACGTTTATATCGCTTAATGTGCGAATTGATCTTATTTTTGAATCATTCGGGTCATCTTTTTTTTATCAGCACCCTACCATTTTGCACCCAAATGTATTTAAATGTTGGTTTTAGCTCATTTTTGGCAGTCCATAATAAGTTGCGCGTGTGTTTCGTAAGATCCTCATTCACATAAATACGTTGGTTATTTCCGCTGGCAAATATATCATTATTGGTTAGCTGGTGGGTTTTTCGTGTAGCTAGCCATTTGTCGCGGGCAGTTCGCGTAGCCAATGTAACAACAATTGGCCGCGGTTTTTTCTCGCGCTCTTTGTTCTCGGCTTTAACTTCTTCGCCCACCCGCATTGCCTCACATATCATGCCATCGGCCACACCTAGCTTACTTGCTATTGTTTTAATAGTATTTTCTAGATTCTCGTTTTGCTGTTCCTCTAAGCCAAATATTTCTACATTTTTTCCTTTCTCACGTACTTCTAGATAAGCTATCCTTTCTTCCAGAGCTTTGTTACTGGTCTCCAAATGCACGTTCTTATATTCCAGTGCTTTAATCTTCTTATCGGTTTTTTCCTTTTCTTCTATTAACTCTTGGTATTTGTCAGCGTAGAAACTTATGTCATCAGACATTGCCTCCAGAGTCTTTTTCATGTTAAAGACTATTGCTAGCTTTTCGTTAACTTCAGCTAACAGTTTCTCCGGCGTCGTCTTCGACATATCGACTTCTATAGGCGACGGCCGGTGGGTCTGCAAGACTTGGCATTCATCACAAAGGCCGGCGTCACTAAATGCTTTGATTTTAATCGCACATTTTTTGTGGAAAACACCTTCACACTCCCCGCTACACTTAATGGTACTGTCCCCTTTAACTCGGGCCAGTGACAGCTTACACAATTTACACTGAACCATTACGACGCCTCGAGATAGGTTAGCCGTACGTAGTAGTAGTATTTTATTCGTTACTCGTAAACACTCACTCACGTTCGCACGGTGGGAGCGCGCGCGCAGACTGCTATTAGAATATGATATTATTGCTGTAACGGAATCATTTCTCGATCACTCGGTTGAAGACTCTGAAGTTACCTGTAACGGCTACAGCGTTATACGACGAGATCGTGGTACTCCGTGCGGCGGTGTGATGCTCCTATCACGGGCTGGTCTACTCATGAATCGACGCCGGGATCTTGAAACGGATAGCGGTGAAGATCTGTGGGTATCATGTGATATAGATGGTCGCTTGATATTTGTATGTGTAGTGTACATAAAGCCCAGTGCAACTGATAACGACTATATGTCGTGGTTTTATAAAGTTGAGAGTTTCATACAAACCATAAAGGGCACTGTTTTCATATGTGGTGATTTAAATTTAAATAGTGCTTCGGTTAATATTAATAATTATTTCTGTTATTTTCTGTCATTTTGTAGCATGGCTGAGAAGAATGTTGTAAAGAATCTGCATGGAGGTATACTGGATGTAGTGTTGGTTCACGAGAGCGTCGACGTATCTATAAGCGAGTCAGAAGGTATGGTACCACCCGATAATTACCACCCGCCACTGGATATTATTTTAAAGTTTGACACAGCTTCTCATGTTCGTCCTATGCCAGCTAGTAATAGTGATCGGTCTAAGGACTGGAATTTTAATAAGTGCGATTATAAACGTCTTTATACTCTACTTAATGAGGAATCTTGGAATACCGTAATAGAGTCAACTGATATTACTTTTTGCACGAATAGTTTTTATGAAATTATTTATAATTTCTTTAACGAATGTATGCCAAAAAAACTGCGCAATACAGCTAGTCGCAAACGTTATCCAGTTTGGTATACCCGTGATATAATAACAGATCTTCGAAATAAACACAAACTACATCAAACTTGGAAAAATTCTACTTGTTTAACGGTATACAAAGCATTTTCTGATTTAAGAGCAAACCTTAAGCACCGCATTATCAAAGAATATAATTCACATTTACATCATGTTGAACGTAATATAAGAGTCAACCCGCGACAGTTTTGGCAGCACATATCCACCCTTCGATGCAAAGGAGGCTTTGAGCCTACAATCAACTATCAGGGTCAATCACTGTCGGGTATCGATGCCGCTAATGCTTTTGCTGACTTCTTTGCCAGTGTTTTCTTACCTGAAACACCTGATTTTAATGTCTCCCAAATATGTGCTCTTGAAACATGTAGCAATAGTAACTCCGTCAGTTTAGTTAATTTTTCAACTAACGATGTAGAACGTGGTATCAGTAAATTAAAACTCAGTAGTTCTGTTGGACCGGATAACATTCCAGTTATTATCCTTAAACTGTCTAAAACTTCCATAGCCATCCCTCTATGTCATATATTCAACTTATCATTAACCACTGGAAAATACCCAACTCAATGGAAACTCTCTAGGGTTACTCCTATACCGAAGACAAGGTTGAAATCATCAGTTGAAGACTACAGGCCTATTGCTATATTGTCTGCCCCTGCTAAAGTATTTGAACACATTTTATATAAGGAAATTCAAAGACAAGTCGATATTTATTTGTGCAATGAACAACATGGTTTTCGCAACAAAAAGTCAGTTGACACCAATTTGCTAACATTAGTTGATTTTATTTCTTCTCAAATGGACCGCGGACAGCAAGTAGATGTGCTGTATTTCGATTTTCGTAAGGCCTTTGACAGAATTAATAACGACATCTTGTTACGCAAGTTAAGTGCCATAGGATTTACACGCAGTCTTCTTCTTCTGTTTTCTGACTATCTCCGGGACCGTCAGCAATTTGTTCGCCTTGGCTCATACAATTCACATGCGTATCATACACGATCAGGCGTGAGTCAGGGTTCCATTTTAGGTCCCTTGCTTTTTTTGATTATGGTAAACGATCTGCCACTAATAAAATGGAATTTAACACCTCTAAATGTCAACTTATGAGCTTTGGTCGTATGCGGAACCCAATACAGTACGACTACAGTGTGAACAACGAGTTTATAACCAGAGTGTCGACAGTGAAAGACCTCGGTGTACTGTTTGATAGCAAACTGACCTTTCATACACACATTATAAGCTTGGCTAAAAAAACATTCAGACGCTTAGGTTTTGTTTTACGTAACTGTCAAGGTTTTAATAACCAGGCAGTTATCAAGCTCTTGTTCAACGCCTTAGTTCGGTGCAAGCTCGAAACCAGCGCTTGTATATGGAATCCTCATGAGGTTACCTATACACTCATGCTGGAAAAAGTGCAAAAAGCTTTTCTCAGGTACCTTTACAAACATGTATTTGGATATTATCCATATATGTATCCTACTAAATTTCTTTTAGGATGTTTGAATTTTAATTCCCTTAAAGTCAGGCGTGCTGTTGGCCAACTAACAATTGCGTATAAAATTATACATGGTTATACCAACGCTTCGGAATTACATGCTGAGCTGTGTCAATTATTTGTTCCAAATAATTATATTCGCTCTAGGAAACATAAATTGTTTAATGTTCCATTTAGTCGCACTGTAGCCCGATCCACTTCGCCTGTACCACGTATGCTTACGAACCTCAACGCTCTCGTTGAGACCAACCCTGGATTAGACTTGTTTGCTGATGAATGGAAGACGATATTATTGGAATGTTTGTGGTTCTGCGAGAAGACCGAGTAAAAGAATTAGGTATTTAATTTAGTGTTAATGGTTTTAAATACTGTACTAAATAAATAAATAAATAAATAAATAAATAAATTCTTACATTAGATCAAATCTATTGACAAAAAGGCCTAGTCCTATTCTTATGTACTAATTGAATTTTATTATTCTTAATTATTCTAACATTACAACCTAAGTCTTCCACGACTATATGGGGACCTTCAAATAGCGCATCTAATTTACTACGCGCTTCATTTTTTAATAAAATTAAGTCGTCTTTCTCATATATTGTAGAATTGACTGATTTATCATATGTTTCCTTTCGTTTATGCTTATTTAGCAACAAATTATTCTTTGCTTCGGCATGATCTAGCTGTAACCTGTATTTTAATTGTAATGGATAATTATCTATATTGTACAATCGATCTACGGTATTGGTAATGCTATCAGGTATTCGACATAGTTTTCCAAAAACAAGTTCATATGGCGTATATTTTGTTTCGGAATGGACTGTGTTGTTAAAACTAAAGCACCAAAATGGTAACCAATAGATCCATGTGTCCGTATGATTGTCACACTGGATCCTTAAAAATGCACCCATTGTTTTGTGAGCATTTTCAAGAGCTCCAATGGATTGATGGTGATAAGCTGTAGAAGACAATTTTTCGATATTAAGAATTTTACAAACCTGTTCCATAGTTGCGGAAATGAATTCCGTTCCTCGATCCGTAGCTATTGTTTCCGGAATACCAAATCTTAATATAAACTGTCTTACAAATGCATCTGCAATGGACACCGTTTCTTTGTTTTGCAAAGGAATAGCCTGAACAAATTTTGTTAACTCGCACTACATAGTCAATATATAACAATTTCCACTTTCGTCTCTATCTAAAGGACCCACAACATCTAAACAAATCTTTTCGAATGCCGAGGAAGCCGTTGTGGTAATTTCCATCGGTTCTTTAATGTAACGAAAATACTTTGATTTTTGACATTTTGTACATTTTTTGACATATTCTTGGACATCCTTGTCGATACTTGGCCAATAGTATCGTCTTTTGATAGTATTTACCATTCTGCGCACTCCAGCATGACCACTGGAGGGCAGTAAATGGTAGTCATTCATAATTATAGTCTTTTCATTGTCATCTATAATTCTTTTTACGCCTCGTAATATACATATTCGTGGTCCGGACCAATTAGAAATTGTTGTTATCTCATCACAAACACTTTTAATAAATTCTATATTATCATTGTTTTTAATTATACAAACTTCATTGATACGTATCTTTTCACAACAAAAATAGCTCAATTTTTGCACAAATTCGGCTCGCGAGAAGTGCGCCTTGAAATCAAGATTAATGTATAATGTCTTTTTATTCTCTACAAATGCGAAACATTCAAATTCTTTAGTTATCATGTCATTATCTCGTAAGCTTTTTTAATTTCCTTTCGCCTTCAATCAAACACATTTCTACTGAATCACGCGGATTTCTTAATATATCCACAACTCTTGGTTGATCAGTCCCGTTGTTAATGGATTTATTAAGATCCTTCTTTTCGTCTTCATTCTCACTCTTACTTAGCTCATTCAGCTTTTTCTTTTGCGCCCTAGTCATTACAGCCATTACATACTTACATACTTGCTCATTTATGGTCTTAAGTTCATCAGACGTTATATAAACTCTAGATAAAGCATCTGCCACAACATTGTCTCTTCCTTTCACATAGACTATTTTAAAGTTATATTCTTCTAAAGTTAATCGAAATTTTAGTAATCTACTGGATGGATCTTTCATACCAAAAAGATATATTAAAGGTTTGTGATCCGTCATTATGGTAAATTTGTTTCCATACAAATATGGTGTGAAATACTTAACGGACCTCACTATTGCCAAAAGTTCTTTTTGAATGGTTGGATAATTCTTTTCCGCTTTATTTAAGGGTCTACTTGCGTATGCAACTGGTCTAAGATCTTTATTACATAATACAGAACCGATAGCAGTTCCCGATGCATCTGTCTGCAAAATAAATTCATGATTCTCGGAAAAATCCGGATACTGTAGAATTGGTGACGATATTAAAGCATTTTTTAAATATTCGAAACATTCATTAGACCAAACAAATGGTTCATTTTTCCTACTTAATTTATTCAAAGGCATCGCTATATCCGAAAAATTTCTTATAAATTTTCGGTAATAGTTACAGAAAGCTACAAAACGTTTTACTTCATCTGCATTTTTGGGAGTTGGATAATTTTGTAACACTTTAGTTTTTTCTGGATCTGGTAAAACGCCTTTTTCTGAAACCAAATGTCCCAAATAAAGAATTTCTTTCTTTAAAAATTCACATTTTTGTGGATTTAGTTTTAAATTTACTTTCCTCAATCTTTCCATTACATTTATTAAATTTCGATTATGGCTTGTGAGATTTCTTCCGAATACAATGAGATCGTCCTGATACACTAGACATTTGTCGTAAGTTAAACCAGACATGGCTACAGACATCATACGACTAAAAGCATTTGGACATATCTTTAAACCCATTGGTAAACGTTTCATGCAATATTGACCAGTATTTGTAGTGAAAGCTGTTAATTTACGACTACTAGGCTCTAAAGTTACCTGATAATAGCCTTGGTACAGGTCAAGATGGGTAAAATAAATGGCTCCAGTAAGCGTACTCGTATCTAAAATTTCATTAATATTTGGTAAAGGAAATTTATCGTCACAAATAACTTCATTTAATTTTCTATAATCTACAACTAAACGCCATTTTTTCTCATTCTCTTTGCTACTTTTCTTGGGCACTAATAAAATTGGACTGGACCATTCACTATTTGACTCTTCTATAATATCATATTCTAACATATTATCAACTTGCTTTGCTATTTCTAGTTTAAGTGCCTGTGGCAACCTATACGGCTTGACGTAAACTGGAGTCGAGTTTTGTTTTACGACTATAGATTGCTCATAAATATTTGTTGTTGTTAACTTATCTCCCTCTATATGAAAAACATCAGAATACTTTGCACATAAATCGCTTCAATTGATTGCTTCTCTTCTCCGTCTAAATACTTTAGATTTAATTCTGACAACAAAGTTTTAACCCTAGTAACGTTGTTATGGGTCTTATTAAATTGACAAATATTATAGTCTTTCAAATTTTTCAATTCTGGTGTAAACGATGGCAAACTTACTTCCTTGTCACTAACATTAAGTATCTTGACCGGAATTCTGTTATTACTAACCTTTACGATTGCGTTTGCTATAAACACATCCTTCGCTAATTCTCTACTACACACTACTACTACACACTACTTCTCCTTTTACATTCTCATTAACATAAATTGAATGAATTGATTCCGAACGTGCCGGAATAAATATAGAATTTTTCATCCTATCACGTTCATCAACCAAATTTAGATTATGTTGTTTATTATTGTTAAAAAGTCTTAAATTATTTGAATCTATATCAATATTTGCTCGATTTTTTTCTAAAAAGTCTAAGCCTATGATTCCGTCAGCTCTTAATGGTAGCGAATCAAAAACAAGAAATTTATGCTGAAACGTGACATTGTCGTGCTTCAATAGTAAATTTACAGAACCTTGAGAACGTCATTGACCACCTATTCCATTTATTAGAGTATCATCTCTATGAACAACGATATGTTTTGGTAACATTTCATTTTTAATTATTGACAATGTTGCACCCGTATTTATAAGCCAAAATAAAGATTAAAGATAATAAAGTATTTAATATTTTTAATATAAAATATTATATACTTCGCATTACCTCGGAATGATAATATAAAATGTTTAAGATCGAAAAAACTGGTTTGATGTACCTGCATTATCATCTTTATCGCATTGATGCGTGTCATCTACTTTCTCTACTGAAAACGTATTTTGGCCTCTACCTCGGTTCCTCAAATACCTTGAACCTCTATTACCTCTCTGATTATTGAATGATGAGCGATGGTTTTCTCTATAATTTCCACGAGAGCCTTGTCCTCGGTTGTAACTGTTATTATATTGGTGTCCACGAGGGTAATTGTTACTATATTGACTACGAAACGTACCTCTTTGATAATTTTGTGAGCGTCTACTATTATGTGACACTCGTCCATTTTTAGATGCATACAAAATATTACCTGATGGTTGGAAAGAAGTGCACTCTTCGTCTTTCGCTGCTTGTATGGCATCTTTCAAGTTGCTGAAGCCTCGTGCCGAGATGATAGTGCTCAGTTTCGAGCTACGCAGGCCATCTGAAAACCGTTTTATAGCACAGGTTTCATTGATCGGTTTTAAAATAGTAAATGTTGATTTTCCACCTGCTTGGGTAATGGTCAGCTCTGTAAATAATTTTTCTACCTCAGAACCATAATCCTCAATAGACCTCGAACCGTGTTGAATATTTTGAAGCTGCATCTGTATAGCCATAAATGGTTTTTTGGGTAAAAGAAATTTCCTCAAATCATCAATTAATTCTTGAATACTTTTGTATGAGCCTGATATTCTTAACTTTGCGTTCTCATTCAGTCTACTTTTTAAAACGAAAGTAATTAATAATGCCTCACCTGGGCCGTCCAGCATGCCAGCATACATCTCCACGGAGACTATTAGGCGCTTGGTGGTGGCCTCAACACCGTCCATTACTGGAATCAAACTACACGCCACCTTAAGGTCAAAATCCATTTTTCCTAATTCAACTGTAACAGGATAGATACACAATTTATCTATTTCCTCTTTTTTTTTTTCGTTAATTTTTTTCATAAAGATCTATTGCCGATGCCAAATTTATATCTTTATTTTTTTCTAATAGTAAAAATATTTTACAACATTTTTCGTATACGCTTTTTGCTTGCTCTAACTTTGTAGTAATTACATTACCTTTATATCTCGCTTGTCCCTTTTTTACTAAATAATTACGTATTTCTGCTAATAAGACATAATTTTGTTCCAAAATATCAATCATATTCTTAATCTATTAATAGAATTGCATAAATGTAACACATTCCACGTAAATGCGATGAAGCAAAAAAAGTACGACGTTGCATTTTGTTTCCGTTCGGTGTCTTATGGCTGAATGTCCGTGCATGATTTTAACGCCTTTAAGTTTTTGTGTAATGAAATATGATATCGCGTAACCAGTTCACTCACTTTTTTTTTTTTTTTCGAATTGACGAAAACTACACAACACTTTCAATATTCACTGAACTATTACTGGTTTCCGGTACCTTCTGTGCGTCCTCTGATGGATGATCTTATTCTCTGCATGGTACTCATCCCAATCTCCTGCTGAATCCATGTGCGGTGGCAGCTCCTGTACATCCGCAGGCCAACATAAACTGCTACGAATCCAATAATGGCCAGAACAATGTAGGTCACAATGCTGAGCCGTTCCACGTGGCCTCCGATTTCCTTTAACGTGGCGTCATTGTTGCCTCCAGCCGCGTTTTGGCTGACAAAAACCTCTTCTTTTTCCACAGCTGACCGACACATTATGGTTACTATTGTGGTAATTATGTTGAATTAGTATGTGGAAAACTGAAATTCTGATCAAACTATTAATTTAGATTCCCCTTGGCAGAGTCCCAAAGCAGGGTCGCCATGTAATGTTGAGGTCCCCAAAGGGTGGTTTCAAAGGAAACAACCACATCAGTTAGGTACTATTTAATGACTAAATGAATTATTATAAAATAACGCATATGAGGTATAGTGCAAACAGCATACATGATACAGTTATAAAGGAGTGTACTTACTTACTAAAGTAAAGGAGCATACATGACATATTATATTCATACACTTCACGTGCGTGATTATGAAGTTTTTCACATATATCTTTATTTTTTTTGAACTGATAGGTAGGTATCTTGTGCACTATATCTAGGCTTCTATCGAAGCAAAACATAAAAATTTGCAGAAACAAATTCAGTATAAGCCTCCAAAAATTGCTGTTTTTCTCAAATTTTACCTCATCTTTGGCCATTCATAATGTACTCATAAATTGTAAAACTAAAGAAAATAGCCTGACAGAAGCCTTGCAAATTTAATGGAAATTTTAAATAACAAATATTTATTTCACAAATTTGTAAGACTTATTCAAAAACACGTATTTCCTGGAACAAGTTTTATAAATTTTTGAACACTATTTTTCGTTCAATGTCCTCGCATTAGTCGGTATGAGGTGCGCGGGTGACGAGTAGTGCGGGGTCGGGGCTAGGTAAGACAGGGCAGTTGAAAAAATATCGCCGCGATGGCTCTGGATGAAACAACAAGCTTTTCGACCATGCTCGCGTTGACGATAGACGCGCCGGGAAGGGCCCTTTTAATGGTGTGCGCTGGTAGTCCACTTGCACTGAGGGAATTGAGAAATTCTACGGGCTAATGTGTGGCGTCATCTTGGTCGACAACAGTGTTTATTGAAGTGTAGATCACTTCATTTCCCTCAATTTCCGCGAGAACGCATTAATTGATCGCTGAAGCTTGGTCGTTTCTGGGTGTTAAAATGGCTCGTTCACACACCCAAGAATTATCTTGGTGCTGTATCCTATTGATTTCCCCGTACACCAGGCGAATCAAATCTTATAAGGTGGACACCACTCTCCCAAGTATCTCAGGTAGAACCACCTGGCCACCGTCTACTGGTAGCGTTCCCTCGCCCAATTTTAAGAGAACATCAGTAAATTCTTGGGCGTGTACATTCCCGCCAAGCTGTGCTCTCATATTCATCGTTAAGCGCAACCTATGAATATGTGGCCATAAGAAAGAGCATTTCAACGAAGCATTCACTTCACACAGGCAGCGTTTGTCGGAAATTACCGCTAAACAGAACTCTAACGCCACCCATCATTTGCTGGTTCCTGCGGATGTCCTGCAAAGTCCTGTTTACCGCCTCTACTGCTTTTTTGTTCGCCATAATGCATTCATCCCACACGATTAAAGAGCAATCTTTAAGCACGCGCCTTTTGTCACTGTTGCGTGACACTCCACAAACAGGTGTTTCATTACTCTCTAAATCTATAGGAATCTTAAACATTGCGTGCGCTGTTTTGCCACCAGGAAGCAGTGTTGCGGCGATTCCTGACGATGCTACTGCAATGGCAATCTTACCTTGCCTCCAGACCTCTGCGAGAATGCCAGCGGTGACAAATGTTTGCCTTGTTCCACCAGGAGCATCCAAGTAAAACATTTTACCTTGGCCGAGCCCAACGCTTTCAAGGATGGTGTCGAAAATTTGCTTTTGCTCTGATGTAAACTTAGAGACATGGTCATTGACGACGGTACTCATAGCTCTTGGAACATAACATATTTCAGAGTTGTACTCACTTTTTCCACGCTCTTGTACATCCAGATGCTGTGGAGTCGGTAGCCCATAATCCTCCAGAGAACTGCCGCCGATCGAAATTACCATGTCTTGAAGTGAACTTAGGCAACTGTTTAGAATGCGCTCATCAGTTGCCTCAGTATTTTCTTCAGTAGTGCGTCTCAGAGCTCTTAGGAAGTCTTCGGACAGAAGATGCCGATATTTCTCCCACAACAGAAGCGGATTTGCAATACCGCAGAACACCAACATGATGGCAAACAGATGTCGCAAACGACTGGGACTGTCACTAATGCTGGCCTCCTCAAGTGCGTTGTCCCAGTGCTGATCACCGTCGAGAAGGTGGCGTACTACGCAAGCAGCGCGGGATACTCAATGTCATCGACTGTCCTCAGAAATGCAAATGATGTTGGGCCCCGCACTGTGTGCAGTAACATTCGCAAATAATAGCACTCGCCATTATTTGGGTGCACAGTGTAAACCCGTGCCAATGCGGTGTCCTTAAAAGTTCCCGGAAACCCGTCCACAACGTGTCCGCGTCGACGTCGATTAAATACACCTCTTTGCTTGTCGTACGTGTAGTACGACGGCACCTCATCATAGGTGAGTGATCTAGCAAAGTTGTCCCCTTCACAGTCTAAAAAAGGCCAACAGAGTGGTTTGGCGCGGATTTTCCAATCTCGCTGCAACGTTATCAGGATCAAAATAAATGCGCTGTCCATTCTCTAAATGGACATCTAAATGCATGACTGTTGGATGCCTGTCGTGTATAGAGAAGGCCAGTATCCGCCAAACCGCCTCAGAAGTGCTGATGTAGCGACCAAACTGGTACTTGGTCACTTCATCCCTGTCAGTACTCTGTAAAGCAAATGCGCGTGGGGCAAGCCGCGTTTTTGCCACTCTACCGAATACATGTGGCATGTGGTAGCACCAAATGGTTTTTCTTTTGTGAGAAGATCACTAGGGCTAGGGCACTTTAATTTTAAATGAAACACCCGAAAAATCAAGTCGTGCTGTCATGTTGCACCTGCCCTGCTAAGCGCTCGCGGGTTATTTCGGACCACTTAGGGTGGTAGTGATGGTGATGAAGAGGTCCGGTCGACCGTATTTCCGCACGTAACAGAATGCGTCCTGTGTCCGCTCGTGCATGTACCGCGGACCTCCCGTAAAGGTGGAAGGGAGTATCACCATCCGTCCAACATTTTCCGCGTTAGAGTCCTCTCGCATGGCGTCCCTTAGGTGCACGTAGTTTTCTGCCCTCAGTTTCTGTTGATTCGTTCTAATGAACACCAACCCGCTCCGTTTCAATTTTTGCATACTCATCTACCAGAAATTGACTAAAGAGCGCACAGTAATAATGGAGATGAGAGTTGTCGTTGGAACGGAGCTGAATCGTGTAACTGTAAAACTGCAGGGCGGAAGTCTTTTTTTATAATTTGGGGCACCTGTCTGTGGGTCATCCATCCTCTCCGCGACAAAACATTAGGGGATAAGCGCGATGTGTCTCGCTGATACGCTGTAGGCGATCATCACGAGTGCTTAAAACAATGTCCCTTTTGTCGCATTCCTGGTCAACCAAGAGGACGGCCACCTCGTTTGACGTTGGTGCGTTATATCGTCCTGGATGGGCTGCCATCGGTATTTTGTCTGCGCTAATAATGAATTTAAAATTATCGCGCTCGTGTTCAGGCACCGATTCCAGAGCGGTTTTGAAATCGGTAACGTATGTTTATTGTTGTTATGTTTTGTAATCCCCTTATAAAGCTCAAGTCTAAATTAGGAATGTGTCGGCATCGGACATTAGCCTGTACAGCAAAATCTGCAGTGAAATATATTTGCAAAAATTTCGGCATTTCCGTGGGCAGCAGGGAACCTATCCGATGGTAGATTGTATCCGTTTCGGAAGCGCGAGATAAAAAATGACGCTCTCGGTCACGTGCAAGTCGTATCTCACGCTCCTGACTGCTCTCAAGTGATCGAGCAGTCTCAGAGCGGATATTATAAAGACTCAACCTCTGAGGCCCTACTCTCTAACGTTTCGTCCGTATATTCGGATCTACCCGTCTCTCTCACTCGCACTCATCTGCAGACGTGCGCGAGAGGGACGGCTAGATCCGAATATAAGGACGAAACGTTAGAGAGTAGGGCCTCTGATCCTGTAACCGTTTCGGATGCGCAAGACAAAGAATGACGATCCCGGTCGATTAGCTAAACGCATTTCTCGTTGTTCCACACTTTCCTGAGATCGAGAAGCAGTAGTGCGGACTCGTTTAAATTCTAGTCGTAATTGGCGCTGCGTGCTAGTTTCTGCTGACAAACTTAGTGCATTACACTCACGGTTAGCACCTAGCCGTTGTTCACGCTCTACGTCAGTTTCGAGAGATCGAACTAACCTGCGCATCTTAGAAACCCTTGAGTTTCAAGACAGATTTGATCTTTTCCTAAAAGGCATAGCTAAAATTCTTTCTTAATCCGATACTAACGATATTCAAATCAATGAAAAGTAATCGAATAAGTACGTAAGAATTGCTGGTAAGTAGAAAACTAATAATTATTCGCAGGAAAATTAAACACATCAACCAACACAGACAACAAAGGTCGCTCTCATCCTACAGAAACGGGGGTTCCGTTTCTGTAGGATGAGAGCGGCACATCGGCACCTATAACATGACTTTTTGGGAACGAAACCATAGCGCGATCTAACTCGACGCCAACGCCATCTAGTTAGAAAACTAAAAAACTACATATTATTTACCCAAATTAAATTATGAATAAAACTAAACTGTCGTTAATTTAACAGACAACTACATTATTTTTGCAATAAAAAAAATATGGTAACAGCAGCAAGGAACAAAACTAAGAATTACATACTTAAATCAATTACCTACAACAAATGTGCTTGGTAAGATGTAACTTAGAACTAAAAGTTTGACTTGACTTCATGATAGTGTAGCTTGTTGTACCACTAATCAACCTGTTTAGTAATATTGGTGTGAAACTCTCCATACAATGAAATAGGACATGTAAAAATTAGATAGGACATGTTAAGTTCTCAGATTTCATAGCGTCTCACTTGTGCTGACAGCGTTACGAGTATGTCAATTTAACGAACCGCGCTGACCGCGCATGCTCGTGAAATATTTGCATGTAATTTGCCACGTTATATAAAAACACTTGACGATCGCAAACAACAAGTTATAGCTATATAAAATTTACAGTGAATAGCAGAATCGATATGAAAACTATTAAATAATCAAGATATACAATTATAATTTGATAATGTAGAACTTGAAAAACAGTGATAAAAACGGATATTTTGCTATTAAAATATTAATTTGCTCAAAAACTATTAACTTTTATGTAGTTTTTTTTTTTTTTATATAAATAAATTAGATTATATTTCCTTTCCACAATCTCATCAGCATCATATTAAAATCTTAATTATTAACTAGAAACTAGTTTGTTTGCATCTGGTAACTAATTTTACCAGCCGCTGTCGGTTGGACGAAAAACAACACAAAACCACTTGTTCTTTTGGTGTAAATAGTTGAACAATCTAATCACCACACTAATTAAACACTATTTGTTCACACTTACTACGTACACTTCACAATCACTGTAGGTATATATACCTACTGCATTTTCACAGGCGAAATACTGCAACTTTGCGATTCGAAACCTAATTTGCATTATCATAATACGATAGTACAACTTCTCACGAACATTTAAAGGCGTAACACTATATTACAATAACAAATACGTAGCTCGTAATCACTTGAAATGTGACACTAACGCTAACACGATGACGCAAGAAATGGCGCGGTGTGTTGACGTAAGTTTGTTTATACTAGAGTAGAGAGACTAGAGCTGTGATTTTTGGTACGGAGTTTAAAAATGTTATAGAGATGGGAAATAAAACATTGAATACGTGGACAGAGCACGTTTAGTTGATTTTTTATTAAAAGTTTTGGAAAATTCATTCTGACAGCGCGCGGCTGCCACA